>JAUTXW010003310.1:267500-561372 GCA_030620095.1 Kuschelorhynchus macadamiae
TAAGTACCTACTTATTAAAAATTTTTTTCTTCTCGAGATCTACTATCTAAAGCACTCGCGACCGACCGTTTGAGCACCCTTGCTCTGAAGCATCATTTGACATGATAAGTAATTTTCGGATTTGCTGTTTAACTCAGAAACGTAGTTAAATTTTGAGTAAAAAACACGTGTGTTTGAATCACCCTGTATAATGACGTTAATTGTGATTTATTTCAAACATCTTGCCAAAGAATAAAGTCTAATAATTTACCTTCAAAACAAAAAAAAAGTTTATTTAAATCGCTTGAAGGAATCAGAAAATATATTACAAATATTACTAAAATTTTGTCATTTCAAATTTCCATGAGTGTAATTAAGATCAGTGGCGGCTCGTGGTGAATTATATTGGGAAGTCAATAACAAATTTAAAAACAGGCATACTTAAAATAAAAATAAATATCTTATCTTTAAATTCTCTTGAAGTTCGGGTCTACTCTTGGTTCTTTAGAATTGGAAAAATGCTGAATGACACGTTCGTTAAAACTGCATGCACATTGCTTTTATAAACGATTTCTCGATACTTAACATAGCTAAAGGGGATAGTCTATCTTGGCCCAACTCGTCAACAAAATTTATAAGCCCTCGAAAAACCCTTGGATTTTCAGACAAAGCCGTTTCATCAGTCTTTACTAGTTTGTCCTATACTAAGTTCTGGCAAATTGCGACCACTTACCTTAAATTCAGTTATTTTCTCAAAATTAAGTTCGTTAGCACTCTTTAGTTGTTTAATTTTTTGCACTACCGACATTTTATTTCATCTACATTCACAACTCAGACACAGACCACCTTGAAATTGGTTACTTTTGCAAAATTAAGTTCTTAAGCACTTTTTAGTTATTTATTTTTTTGCCCTAGTCACTACCAACATTTTATTTCCTGTATATTTCCAACTCACGCATCGTCATAAAAATAAAAATATATTATAAAGAACAGTATGTAAATCAATTTTCATCGATTAAAAACGTCCGAAACAATATCGAGTTAGAATATCGATCGCGCGACCATTTGAACTTCCGCATACCGACGTGATGCCGGGCCGATCGATCGAATTATGAGAAAAGACCGGCTAATGACCCACATCGCGATTTCATATTCCATTTGTTATCACGTTCGGCTGTCGCTCGGTAGCTGTGAAATCTTCGGGTACTTTCGTCAAGCTCTAAGGTAATCAGGGCAATTCGGATAATTTATTTTCTGGAATATTTTTGGGGGCTCATTGACCAAATGACCCTATGGAAGAGCCGCCACTGTTTAGCACGGACTAAATTTTCAACATGGAATAAAATATTATTTTTCACTTTTTAGTGCATTTTTCTTTAAGTCGGTTTAATTTTTTTATAAAAAATTATATTTAAATTAAATATACCAGGTTCTTTAATGTTTTTGAATTTTATTTTTGAACTCGGAAAAGAAAACCCATTTTTTTCGCTGCTGCTATGGCCATTGAGGTAATGTGTTCATGCCAGCGAATATCTTTCTGGTGGAAACATTCCGAAAACAACATTCACAAAAGGATATGTATCTATTGGAATATGGACACTCTGTATATCAAAAAGTAAAATAAATAAATATCGTTTGTTACGTAATGTGAAGAAAACTTAATATGCAGAATAGACTGTTTACATTTTTTTTGTATATATAAGAAAAGCTATTGATTAGACTTGGGCGTATGAATGCCTTCTTTAGGAGTTAGTTATAAGGCAGATTTTGTAACGAGAGTAATAAAAGAATATCGGCTGAAATAAATGATTTTTCTTTGCCCTAAAACCCAATAGGTTATGGGCCCAGATCGCGCGTTTTAAAAGACAATACAGTTGTTTGTGAATTTGTGATATACAAAGTGTTTAATAAACTTGTAGTTGTGATAAATTTGTGCATTATGGAATCGGTGCAAACAAAAAGGAATATAGTGCCATTTAACGGACATCGTTATAGCATTTGGAAATTACGAATGCGTTCGCTTTTAGATGAACTTAATGTGCTAAAAGTAGTTGACCAGGATTCGCCTAGACCAATAGTTCCAGACTGGAATCGAGCTGAAAAAGTGGCAAGAAATGAAATTATTCAATATTTGAGTGATTCATTTTTAACTTTTGCACAAGATGGAGATACTGCTAAAGATATTTTTCATAAACTGGATGCAATTTATGAAAGAAAAAGTTTGCCATCACAACTAGCCGTAAGAAAACAGTTATTAGAACTCAAATTAGGGAGTGAAACAAGTTTATTAAATCATTTTACAACATTTGATGATTTAATAATTGAGCTTATAGCTGCTGGAGCTCAGATGGCTGAAACCGATAAAGTGGCGCATTTATTGTTAACATTGCCGTCTAGTTATTCAGGGGTAGTGACCGCGTTAGAAACATTATCGGAAGATAAAATAACTCTAGCGTTTGTGAAAACTAGGCTGTTAGACCAAGAAATAAAAATTAAAAATGAAGCCTCAACGAGTTCAAAAGTTTTAGAAGCCAAAGTTTTTAAGAATGAAAAGTTTCATAAAAGCCATAAATTTGTTAACAGAAATTTTCATAAAAATAAAACAAATTTATTTCAAGGTAAAAGACATATTAAAAAGATCTTGAGATGCCATTATTGTGGCAAGAAAAATCATATTAAAAAGGATTGCTATCATTATAAAAAGACTTTGCAAGACAAACACGAAGAACGCCCTAGAACAGTTCAGACAGTGCAAACAACAACTGAAAATTCGAATAGTTTTGCTTTTATGGTGGGCAATTTTAAAAGACAGGAAAGTGCGAATATTTTAACTTTCATATTAGACAGTGGTGCTTCTGATCATATAGTAAATCGGGAGGATGTTTTTACAGAAATTGTTGAACTGATTGAACCTGTTAAAGTGTCGGTTGCAATTAAAAATACTTTTATTTTGGCTAAAAAGAAAGGACAAATCCATGTGGTAGCTGGCACAGGAGAACAAGGTGTATTGGAGGAAGTTTTATATTGCCCTGATGTACCCCACAATTTGTTGAGTGTAAAGCGCATGCAAGATGCCGGGTTGACCATTAATTTTCAAGAAAATGGTGAGGTAAAAATATCAAAACAAGGCAAGACAATTATACAAGGTGAGAAATGTCAAAATTTAATATTAGTGAAATTTAAAATTCAAAATAGTCCTAATAATGGAAAAATATATGCACATAATAGTTGTGCTGATCCAAATATGTATAAATTGTGGCATCAAAGATTAGGGCATATTGGTAAACAAAAATTTATTGAGTTTAAAAATAAAGCTATGCCAAAAGATGTTCAATTAGTAAAAAATATTTTTCCAGATAATGAAATTTGTGAGTCTTGTATTAACGGAAAACAATCTAGGTTACCTTTTTCAAAATCAAAAGATAAAAGTTATGTTAAGCGACCTTTGTTTATTATACATTCAGATGTGTGTGGCCCAATTTCACCCACTACTTATAATAATATGAATTATTATGTTATATTTATTGATGACTATACACATTACACGGTTTTATATTTAATTGCACAAAAATCTGAGGTTTTCAAAGTTTTTAAAGATTTTGTTGCTAAAAGCACAGCACATTTTAATCTTAAAATTGTTAATTTTTATTGTGATAATGGCCGTGAATATTTGTCAAATGAGTTTAAACACTTCTGTGTAAAGGAAGGCATAAGTTATCATTTAACAGTTCCATATACACCCCAGCAAAATTCTGTTTCAGAACGTATGATAAGAACTATTACAGAAAAAGCACGTTCAATGATTAGTGGAGCGGATTTAAATAAGTCTTTTTGGGGCGAAGCGGTATTAACCGCAACGTATTTAATAAATAGAACCCCGACAAAAGCACTTAAAGTTAATAAAACACCTTATGAAATGTGGCACGGTAAAAAGCCAGGTATAAGTCATTTACGAGTGTTTGGCTCCACAGTTTATATTCATAACAAAACTAGTAAAAATAAATTTGATGATAAGTCATTTAAATGTATATTAGTGGGTTATGAACCAAACGGTTATAAAGTTTGGAATCCCGAAAAAGAACAGTGCATGATTGTTCGTGACGTTATTTTTGACGAGATCAATTTCAAGGTTTCTCGGCCAGCTGGGTCGATGCAAGAAAATATAAACAAACAAATACCTGAAATTGATACTCGGGAAAAGGTTGAACAGATAACTGAGGGTGCGACTTTAAATAATGAAAATATGGGAACTGGGATAAGGAGATCTGTAAATAAAACAGATGAGCCTGTAATTTGTGACTCTAAACAAAAACAGAGTACACAAGAAAGTGTTTCCTTACGCAGAAGTGATAGATTGAAAGCTCTTCAGCCGGTTTCCTATGAAGAAAATAAAAATGACAGTAATATAGACTGTTTATTAGCATTTAATTATTTTATTTGTGAGATCCCTAAATGTTTTTCTGAACTAAATAATAGGGATGATAGGAAACAGTGGGAGGAGGCAATTAAAGATGAGTTAAAATCATTGACAATTAATAAAACGTGGTCCTTAGTAAAGAGACCTGAAAATGTAAAGGTTGTTGATTGTAAGTGGGTGTTTACATTAAAGCAAGACGGATTAGGGAATCCTATTAAATATAAAGCACGGTTAGTAGCGAAGGGATTCACTCAACAGTATAAAGTTGATTATGATGAAATATTTTCTCCCGTTGCACGAATTGCGACTTTTCGAACACTTTTGGCAATAGCAAATCAATTTAATTTGTGTGTACATCATATGGATGTTAAAACTGCATTTTTGCATGGCAATTTAAAAGAGCAAATATATATGAAAATTCCAGAAGGAATTGTTGCTCAAGAAAATGAGGTTTGTAAATTAAATAAATCCTTGTATGGTCTAAAACAAGCCTCAAGGTGTTGGTATGAATTGTTTGATGAAACAATGAAAGAAATTAATTTTAAAAATTCTGAGGTTGATAAATGTCTTTATATTTTAAATAAAGGAAATATACATGAAAATATTTATGTGGTATTATATGTGGATGATATATGTATAGCTACCGGAAATAAAGAATCAATGTTAAATTTTAAGCGATATTTAAGTAAAAAATTTAAAATGGTAGATTTAGGAGAAATTAGTCGTTTTCTTGGTATTAATATTACTAAAACATCTAACGGTATTGTCCTAGATCAAAGTCAGTATTTTAAAACTGTATTAGCTCAATTTAAAATGAGTGATTGTAAGCCTGTTAGTACACCTTTACCTGTTACACTTAACTTTGAAGCTTTAAATTCAGAAGTTACATATGATGCCCCTTCTAGACAGTTAATAGGTTGTTTAATGTATGCAATGTTATGCACACGACCAGATTTAAGTATAGCTGTTAATTTATTAAGTCGCTATCAAAATAAAAATAACATTGAACTTTGGAAAAACTTAAAAAGAGTTTTAAGGTATATTCAAGGTACCATTAATGTTAAATTAATATATACCCGTAATGTTTATGATAAATTACTTGTTGGTTATGTTGACTCCGATTGGGGTGGGAGTACAACTGATAGGAAAAGTACTACGGGATATGTGTTTAAGCTATTTAATAAATGTTCAAAATGTTGGGCTACAAAGCGTCAAAATTCTGTAGCTGCTTCTTCAACAGAAGCTGAGTATATGGCGTTATATGAAGGTGTAAAAGAAGCCTTGTGGTTAAAGTCATTGTTAAATAGTTTTATTTTAGAAGTAACAGAACCTATAATTATTTATGAGGACAATACTGGATGTATTAGTATCGCAGAAAATCCTACAGCGCATAAACGTACAAAACATATAGATATTAAATATCATTTTTCTCGTGAGCAAGTTGAAAGAAAAGTAATAATGTTGAAATATATATCCACAGGTGACCAACTGGCAGATGTCTTAACTAAGCCATTACCAGAACCAAAATTTTTGCAATTGCGTGTTAAACTAGGACTTACTGATAATGTTTTAAAATAAAAATGTTTGTTGTTTAAAATTATATTAATTTGTGTTTATTTGTTAATTAAGTTTATGTTAATTTGTAACTGTTTAAGCATTAAGCTAGTATGTATTGTTTATGGTCTGATTGGGTTTTTATCGAGGTTTTCCCCAATCCTTTGCAACAAATGTTGGACCACAGTTATGGCCTCTGGTTTGAAATTTTGCCGATAATTCTTAAATAAATTTATTATGTATTTAATTTAATTTTTGAGTGGGAGTATTGGAATATGGACACTCTGTATATCAAAAAGTAAAATAAATAAATATCGTTTGTTACGTAATGTTAAGAAAACTTAATATGCAGAATAGACTGTTTACATTTTTTTTGTATATATAAGAAAAGCTATTGATTAGACTTGGGCGTATGAATGCCTTCTTTTAGGAGTTAGTTATAAGGCAGATTTTGTAACGAGAGTAATAAAAGAATATCGGCTGAAATAAATGTTTTTTTTTGCCCTAAAACCCAATAGTATCGAATCTATTAAATAAACGAAATATAAGTCAGGCCAATAAATGATTGCTAATAAAAACGACCAGAATAGGATTTTATTACTGCGCTAAAATATATTAATCCGCCATGAAAAAGTTATTTTTTTGTACATACCATGTCAATAAAACTGATAAAAATCTCCACGTCTAAGGCTGTCGTATATGTTTACGTTTATATAAAAAAATAGGACGGAAAGGTCATAAACACTAGATAACAAAGGCGATATCCGAGAGACGCAGCAGCATCTCGACACCTCAAGGTGAAAAGTTTATCGACACCTGGTATTAAAAGTTATTTACCAGAGTGTTATGTATCATTGGCACCGTTTTATGCGATTCACAAAAATCTGACATAAAGTTATCGATATACGTACGTAAAAAATTGTTTTGGCATTAGCAATCATAGTACTTACGCGTATCTTAAAATTATTAATAAATTGCTCAGAAAATTAATCGGCACTGCAATTTTTTTCGACATTTTTAGGAGGCTGAATCACGAAAACGTCTTAGCCGATTTTTAAAAATTAAAAAGATTCTCAAAGGTTATTATCTTAAGTCCTAATGGCAACATTTCATTTTTTAACTCACAGGTTAGTAAATTTACCATTAAGTAAAGAACGTTTTACCAATGAAATAAATCGAATTAAAAATATAGCTAGAAGTAACGGATATAACGATAATTTTGTACATAAATTAGTAAATAGACACAAGCAAATGTTAAAAGATGCCACTACTCTTCAAGCACCTGAGGCTCCCAATAAGTTCATAGTAATCCCATATGATCCCAGATATACGAGAGGTCTAGAAAAATTATTTAAAAACGTAGGTTTTGGAGTAGCCTACAAAACGGAGAACAGTTTGAAAAATCTCCTTGGAAATCCTGAAGACAAGTTGGGCAAACTAAACGCTCCACTTTAAAGAACACATAGCACATTTAAGATACAGAGGAACAGAAAAGTCAAGCGTTGCTCAACATGCTTTGGACAACAATCACCAAATAGGAATAAATAATCTTAAGTTGATTAAAAATGTATCTAATAATAGATTATTGGATGCATTTGAGAGTATAGAAATAGTTAAACATGATAAGAAAGCACTAAATAAAGACAGAGGGCCTATTCCCTATAGTCCCCTCTATTGTTTACTTGACAACGGTGCAGTCGGGTCCAACCAAGTGTGACCACATTTACCTATAAATATTCTCGGTTAGGATAAGTTACTTTAGTTTATATCATCTGCTGATGATGCATAAGAAAATGTTAAAAGATGCCACTACTCTTCAAGCACCTGAGGCTCCCAGTAATTTCATAGTGATCCCAAATATACGAGAGGTCGACAAAAAGTATTTAAAAACGTAAGTTTTAGAGTAGCCTACAAAACGGAGAACAGTTTGAAAAATCTCCTTAGAAATCCTAAAGACAAGTTGGGCAAACTAAATGCTTCATTTTAAAGAACACATAGCACATTTAAGATACGGAAGAACAGAAAAGTCAAGCGTTGCTCAGCATGCTTTGGACAACAAGCACCAAATAGAAATAAATAATCTTAAGTTGATTAAAAATGTATCTAATAATAGATAATTGGATGCATTTGAGAGTATAGAAATAGTTAAACATGGTAAGAAAGCACTAAATAAAGACAGAGGGCCTATTCCCTATAGTCCCCTCTATTGTTTACTTGACAACCGTGCAATCGGGTCCAACCAGGTGTGACCACATTTATCTATAAATAGTCTCGGTTAGGATAAGTTACTTTAGTTTATATCATCTGCTGATGATGCTAACTTGGTTAGCGAAACGCGCCTTCAGAACGTAACAAGTTGTGGTGTAGTGTAGTGTTGGAACTCTTGTATTTTGAGGTCATTATCTGTTTAATCAATAGCCTGGAGTGGTCTTTGATAAAAATATTTTTCTTTGTGTTATATGGGGTGTGAAAAAATATAATGTAAAAATCAAAAATTTTAACTCTCTGAACCTGTTGCAATAGTTATTCTAGAACTTTCATAGTAATCACATTTAGAAGCTTTGTTCGATATCTCGGGCCGTATTTGGTGTTTTTTTTTTTGTTTAGAAAAAAGTTACAAGCCTTTCAAAAAGTCTGTATTTTTCAAATTAAAAAAATTTAAAATGTCTAAGGGTTCTTTTATTTATTGTGAAAATCCCGGGACTGTAGTGCCCAGAAGTATGGAGGTTTTGCACTTTTATGTTTAGAAAAAAAGTTACAGGGTATTTTCAAAAGTCTATTTTTTAAATTAAAAAAGTACAAATTTCTATGAGTTCTTACATGTAATACGTAATATAAAATTTTCGGGACTTTATTATCCCAGCCTTTCTATACACAGAAATATAGCGGTTTTGCAATATTTTATTTTATAAAAAAGTTAGAGGGTATTCTCAAGAAGTCTGTATTTTTGAAATTACCAAAATTATATATTTCTATATGCTCTTTATATTAATGTGGACCTTTCGGAACTTTATTATCCCAATTCCTCTGTACACAAAAGTATGATGATATTTTTTGGTTTAGGTTAAATTAAGTAAATGAGAGAGATGTGTCAATGACCCTCAATTTTCAGGAAGAATGGTGTTAGGAAGTGTGAATAGACAAAATTGTCGATATTGGGTTACAGAAAACCCGCACTGGATAATGAAATGACACACACAATACTCCCAAAAAGTAAATATATGGGCTGGGATTATTGGAAACAGAATTTTGAGTCCCTTCCTCTTTGAAAAGACTTTAACTGAAACGTATCTAGAATTTTTAACATTCGATTTGATAACTGCCCTTACTGTATTGTATCCAATCCAGTAAATCCCGATATTCCCAACGATACTTCATGGTATCATCAGGTTTCCCCTGATTTGACCCCGTTAGATTAATATCTGTGGCGTTACCTAAAATCTACAGTGTATGTGAACAGACCCAACAATATTGATGACCTTAAAGACCGAATAAGACAGGAAATTAGATTGATAGACGCTTAAGTAGTGCACAATGTTTTGCAAGAAGTTGAAGATCGCCTAGGATATTGTCAGGATGTTGCTGGTGATCAATTTCAACATTAATTTTTAACAAACAAAAATCTTTTTGGCTTTTTCGCAACTGAACAAAAATATTCAACTTTAAATTAATTTCCTATGCTTGCTTAAATAATGTTGTTTTTATTATGTATCGAAACATTCCGTAGACAGACTAGTCTACATGTTGAGGTATGTAATTATATTAAATATTTGCTTCAATTAATTTAAAGTTTATTTTTATTCAGTTGCGAAAAAGCCAAAAAAGATTTTTGTTTGTCAATCTAAACGCAACAAATAATCTGAACACATTTAAAAATAAATTTTAAATTAATATTATAGAATTTTGTCATCTAGACATTTATTATTTAAAGTTAAGCCATTTTTTAATGAAATTGATTTTTTATACAACTTAATTTAGACATATGTATGTTTTTTTTGAGAAAAAAATACCTGGTTTTTTAAATATATATATATATATATATATATATATATATATATATATATATATATATATTATATATATATATATATATATATATATATATATATATATATATGCAGTTGTGGTCACAGAAATAGAGCCAGTATACAGGGTTATTCACGCAACCCGTTCATTAAAAGTTTTTGATGATGCCATTTAGATAAAAATTTCAAGTTTTGGGATTAAGGTAAGGTCAAGGGGTACTTCTTTTTTGAAATATTTTCAACTTCCTGTCACTTCCGGTTTAACCGGAAGTTGGTATCAACTTGCTTATTTTAAATGGAACACCCTGTAGTTTATGATATTTCTGGATTCTACGGAAAATTTTAATGCTATTTTATGTAGCTTGTCCTATACCTAGGTTCAAGCGTTCTTAAGATACTTGACCTTGAACCAAAAATGAGCCTTCGGGGTACCAAATTTTAAAATCTCATATTTTTGTAAGTTTTGAAGATATAATCTTCATATTTTGCAGACGATCGGTAAATAATCTTAGGTTTCTATTTTTTTTATTGAATTTGTCTATTTTTATACAGGGTATCCTAAATTCAGCGGCAAACATCCACATTTTCAAAGCCGCTAAAGTCCGTTTTTTTAAATGGGACATCCTATAACTTTATGCACTATCAAATGTAGAATTTCATTTTCTATCGAACTGTATTAAGGTTCCCTATACCTATTCTATATTTGCTTTTGCAAGCGCGTGTCGCCGAGAAGAACTAACAAAAATGTTATTGGATCATATTGAAAACAAACGAAATATTTTATTAATAAAGATTCCAGACACAAAAAATTGCCGCTATAGAAGCTTTGTACTATCTGATGAAGCTGAAAGGCGAGAATATTTAAAATTCGTTACATAGCATAGGCGTTTTTTTGTAAATTACAAGAAAGGACCTTGCACAGTACAATGCGTCGGAATAAACACCTTTGGAAAAATGCCATCAAATAACCTCTGCAATTAATTTACAAAATGGTACAAACTGCACGTTTACTATTCATGTTGACACGAACAATGACAATGGTAACATGGTGGCAGTTAAATGATGATTTGAAATTCGATTAACTTACTCCTCTTTAATTTAGCCATTTAGCTTGATTTCATACAATACATTTCAATAATGATGATGTTATTACGCAGTTTATATAAAAACTTCTTAAAATGTCATTACTATAATAATATAAGCTCCAAAATTAATAATTACTTCAGGCAAGTCATCTTCGATGACTCAGTATACTTAGTCATAATAATTCGAGATTTGAATTTGCAATTTCATGAAACACGAGGCGTGGCGGAAAAAAAATAAACCATGTTTTCGCGATCTGATTATTTTAGAAAGCAGTTCCAAGAACACATATAATACAATAATTATACAAACATCATAAATCTCACGCGGGATATAAAATTAATATTGTAATTCCCTCTTAAATTTCACCATCAGTGTTTAAACATAAATGGTTAGAGGGGATAGGGTTGTCAGTTGCCACCTGTCCCTTTTTTAAAAAGGACAGTCTTATGTTTAAACAAATTGTCATTGTGACTTTTTTGTCTTAAAATGTCCGTTTTTATTTACGTATGTTCCCTAATTAAATTATCTGCAGCAGACAGCAGCACGGCACTTTACCGATTACACAGGACAACACACATTTTGGTGCCTGCGATTCTTTAACTGTTCCTGGGTAATTTTTGGATGCAGAATGTAAAAAAATTCTCAGATTTTGTCTATCAGATCTAGTTTAAAAATAAAAATTGTGTATATATTTTACGTTATAACTGTTATAATATATATTACTATTGCCAGTTAAAAAAACAAAGAACTGTTAAATAATATATAATAATTACATTAGTACTAATCACATAAAAATTTTCTTTTATACGACTTTCTAGAATGGAGTTTACTAGGGCAGTCTCGCTGAAGGCTCCAGCAGTAGTCCGCCATCATGTGGCTATCCCATCGTCTTTGATAACTATCTTCCATAGTTTTAATATCCTGATGGAATCTTTCCCCCTGTTCTTCACTACAATCACCTAAGTTTTCTGGAAAACGATCTAGGTGGCTGTGGGGGTAGTGAACTTTTATACTCATGTTAGAACCGATAATATTAAAATTTGAAAGCATAGTTTCCACTAATTCTACGTAATTCTCTGGTTTATGATTGCCAAGAAAATTTTGTACTACTTGAACAAATGAACACCAAGCGTTAGATTCAGTCTCGTTCATTGATGTGGTGAATTGTGGATCTTTAACAAGTTGCCTTATTTGAGGACCATCAAATATACCAGCTTTTAGTTTTTTCGTGCTAACGCCAAGAAATTTACGTGACAAATACCCAAAACAATTTCCATCTCGATTTAAAGCCTTCACAAATTGCTTCATTAGGCCTTTCATTTTTTCTCTTGAAACCAAAGGTTCGTTGATCACGTTTTGTTTTCCTTGAATCATGACATCTCTTGAAGGCCAATTTTTGTTAACCCAGTGCTCATTTTTAGCTCTGCTGTCCCAAAGGCACAAAAAAACAAGGATATTTTGTATAATCACTCTGCTGTCCAAGGAGGAAGTTAACCATTTTTGAATCAACACAAATTGCCCACTGATGTTCTTCGTATTTAATTTTTCTCAAAACTAATGCAATTGTTTCATATTCTTCCTTCATGGTAGTAGAATGACCAATAGGAATTGAGTCATATTTGTTACCGTTATGTAAAAGAACACATTTTAAACTACGTTTTGAACTGTCAATAAAAAGGCGCCAATCATCTGGAGTGTATTCAGGCACACCCATTTTTTTCTAAGAGCCCTTTTATATTGTTACAGAATACCAAGTCATTTTCCTGAGCGAAAAAAGGCAGCAGATCCTTATCTCTTTTACGATAAAATGTAATATTAGTACCTGGACAAACTAGATTTTTTTCTTTTAATCTGGATCAATGTAATTCAGCGGATTTCTTTGAGATATTCAGGTCTCTTATAAGATCGTTTTGTTCTTCTTGATTGAAACACTGCGGAGTTGCTAAATCTGCTTCAAATTCGCTGTCGTTTTCTGATTGAATTCTTTGAAATTCTTTGAGACGTTGATGTTTCTGTGTCATCTTCTGTCAGTTCGGGTAGACTGCTGAATGATGGAACGGGTATTTCTTCCGAATGCGCTACAGGCCTTCTTGCAGAATCTAGATCACGATATGTCCATTGTGTCTATTGTTTCTATTTATGCCTTTAATATTAACGAGACAAAAATAGCAGTCGTCATGATGGTTTCGCGGTTCTCTCCAAACCATTGGTACACCAAACTTTAGGCACTTCCTCTTTCCAGTTGTCCACTGTCGCAAATGTTCAACACATGTTTTACATATGAAATGTGGGGCCCAAGATTTACCTTGATCTCCTAAATGAACGCCAAAATAGGCAAGATAAGCTCTTTTCAAAAAGTTAGAAATCGTTTTTCTGCTCTATTTCAAAGTGTATTCACCACACACATAACAAAAAACATTGTGGATGCCATTGTTTCAGTTTAGTGTCTTGATACTACAAAACCACCAAAATTTACACAATTTTACTTGGGAAAACTCAGTAATATACTAAATCGAGTACAGCCAAGCAGGTATAGAAGGATCGGGTCATAGGCAATTACAGGTAAAAAAGTAATTAAGAGCAGTGCATTGAGTAGTTGGGTCAGGGACAATTCCAGGTATCCATTTGGTTAAATAGATTCTGGGAAATTTCTATTTTGACGATTAAGTACATATTTATCTCTTTATTTGTTGTCCTTTATCAGAAAAAAATATCAATTAACCTGTAACCTGTATCTCAAAAACTAGAGCTCATAGAAAAAAATCTGGTGGCATTTTTGGAATCAGCACATTAAAAACATCTAAAATCAGATGTTAGAGTTCCGGCAGCAAATGTTTGTTTTCATTTTGTTAACCTATGTTATCCGTGATTTCGCCTGAAAACAATTTTTATGGCTTTGAAACCAAAGTTAATTTGAAATTTCTTGACGCGACCAGCAAGAATAAACTACAAAGTGATTTTAAGGCATTTTATCAAATATGTATCCAATACATGACTTTTCTGAAGACAGTTAGCACAGTGTGGTCGGAAAATTAAATTTAAAATTTCCGTTATTTTCTGATTTTGAGGAATTATCGAAAAAATTAACAATACAAATTTGCAAATCAAACGATTTTTTTTCTGTAATATATAATAATAATGCTGTTTTGGAGGCAGCAAAATCTAGTAATAATATTGCTTAGCACTTTGCTGGCAACCTTATTTAGAAAACAGGGTTTAATCTCATATAATAGTTTAGGCTTTATTTTAAACCACGCGGCACAATCGACCGCTGCCCCCCTTCCCCCCGTTTCAAATTTTGGTAAAATCCAATGTCCTTTTTTCACTTTGCAAAAAGGTGGCAACCCTAGTGGGGGGCAAGAATATTACTGTTGAGTAGTTAATCGGCAGTGCTTCAAAATTATTAAACAAAACTTGAAAAAAATGGTCATTTTAGCTTGTTTACATTTTCATTTCCTATATCTTTCTTAATTTTCGAGATATTAAATGTGTCTATTATATATACTTCACGATTCAAATGGTTCTGACCCAACGACTGCATTAAAACTCCCTGTACCGATCCTTTTGTGTATAAGAGCTTCGCAATAAACAAACAAAAATAGTTTAGAGGACACCGTTAAAACGCGGATATTACGCTAACAAACCACAATTTATTAAAAAATTAGTTCATACATCCCAAAAAAATCATCGTTTTCAAACCTACAGGTTTTTTTATACTTCTTTGTTGACAAAACACAGTTGATGAGATTGTCATCACATTGATGTCCAAGCAAATAGCAATGTTGCTATGTTGTCTATATATACAGGGTGTCCCAATAGTGCGTTCTCGGTTGATAACGGATAGCGATATAAAAAAAGTTCAAATACAAAAGTTGTAGAACAATACGGGCTACATAACCTAAAATTATTTCCATTTATACAGGGTGCCTCAAAAATCTGTAGCGAAGCAAAGTTGTGTTTTTTCTTATGGGACACCCTGTATATTTTTGCATATTTAGATTCTGCTCGTGATTCTACATATTTTTTGTATAACATGTCCTATGTCATAATCTGATAGTTTTTCTAATATCCGCCATTTTGTAAAAAATTATGAATTGCAGTGCCTTTTTTCATACGACGTGGGCCGTTGGCTTTTTGATATAGGATTATGATTTTTTGCAGGAACATTAACAAAAGTATGTTATTGTATGTTCAACGTGAACAAAATTTGTCGGCGTTGTACAGGGCGTATAGGCCTAGATAAGTAGGAAAAATTTTAAAAATTAAAAACATCATATCTTCATTTTTTTTAAATGGAATGTATAGTATTTTAATATTTTAGAGTATTCGTGACCCAAAACCCTATCTTTCGTTATAAATATGTCCTATACCTATTTGTCATAGTTTCCGAGATTTTGACATTTTTGTATTTATTATTTGGTTTTCAATGGCAATCGCCTTAGAATTTGCTTTATTATCCAATGTTCTTATTATAATACACTACAAGTGACGCAAAATTAAAAATTCAGCTGATAATATTGCGCTAAGAATCGCGACCTAAAGACTTAGAACAGATAATTTACCAACTATTCTTAAATATTTACTATTTTGGCTATTATAAAAGCGTAGGTAGTGTCAACATTTAGTTAGAACTTAATGTACGAAGATGTCTTAGACAATCCTAAAGTAAAAACAAATGAAAACGGGGAAAATGTTGTCATGGCGAAATGTCAAACTCTGGTATTTGTGTAGTAACGGTGTTCAAATTGATTCAAAATGAATTTTTCTAGAGAAGAATTGATTAACATGATTTATGTTTTGGGCGCAAGTGATCAAATTTGTTTTTTAGCAAGTAGAGTTTATGCGCCACGGTTTAGCAATGCCGAACGTCTTCCTCATGAGGTATCATTTGTCAGACTCAAAGAACGATTTGAAAGAAGTGGATGTGTCGATTACGAACAAAAATTGGAAAGGCAGAAAAGAGCCGCAAATGAAAAAACTGAATATCTTGTTATGCAAACTTTAATTGAAAATCCTCATATTTCATGTAGGCAGAAAAGGAGAGAAGTGTTGCTAAATCCAATTTAAATTAGATGATGATATTTTCTTGCATATTTAGATGGCTTCCATAGTTGTTTACATCATCCTAAAATTTTACTGGATTCGATCGGTAAATAACCACTTAAAAAAATGAAATATGAAAAAAAGTGAATTTACACCACTGGTTAAAAAAATTATAAAAATTCAAATATTGCCTCGACATAAGAATCAAACTGGGAGTTCATTAAATAAGGTTTGACAATCTCGCTGACCAAATTTAAACGATCTAAATTATACAGGGTCTACAAAATTAAGTGTCAAAATTACCAAACTTCAAAGTTCATTTTCTTTCTTATTTTAAACGTCAACCCTATTCTTTTTTCATTGAAATCGATGCGTAATTGAAAAATAAAACTTTTTTGTAAATACATCTTTATTAAAATTTCTAATGTATTAAAAGATATTCGCCAAAAACTGGTAAAGCATCCTATTTTAGCAACCATTTTAATGAAAAGTAATCCAAGGTGGATTAGATTATTAAAATGAATGACGTAGAATTCAATCAAAATGACAGGAGAGTCTTTTTGACAAATTTAAAAAATTATTTAGTTTACAAACGGGTTAATATTGTTCTTGATCATAATTATTACAAAGTATTGCGTTATTTTGTTCCAGTAGTATAGTTTGGAACTATGAAAGCCATCTAAATATGCAAGAAAATATAGGTCATCTAATTTAAAAAATATGTCATTGTGACGTCACACTTTTTTAGGTCACCCTGTATAATCAAAAATATTTTTAGAAAATGCGCCCTAAATACATATGAGTTGTGCAAAATTACAAATTCATGAGTCAAATGATAAGTGAGCTACAGAAGAAGGGAGCTGAGATGGACCACCCTGTATATATAATCACACTAAATATATTTTTTTTTTACAAATTACTGTTTTGTTATTGTTGGTGACATTCCATGGGTAAAACGATTTAAGCATCTGTGGATTGCGTTCACGTCCAACAGAGCTCCTTTGTTTTTAGTTGACATTTCATCATTTCATGGGTACCGCGATTTAACTATAGCTGCATATCTGTGAAATTGTAACTTTAAAGTGGAATAAATCAAAAACTACTGTTCCGAATAAAGACAAATTATATATTTTTGAAACGGGGAAAACGAGGAGAATCCAAAAATGTCAAAATCCCGTTTAAAATAGCAAAGTTGATGGTGATTTAGTGATTTTCCGATCGTCTTTTGTTTTTAAGATTGCCGCCATGTAAATCTTTAGGAAATTCCCTATAACTTTCGTAGGAACCATTTCTTTTTATCTTGAAAAAATATTAATAAAAATATAATATAAAATTAATATTATTAGGACTACAAAAAAAGGGTGAATGGATTTCAAATCAAGATACATGGAACCACCAGAGAAACGTCCTCTACTTTTTGGCATTTGACTCATCAAAATTGGCGCGAACAAATAAAAAAGAATACATACAGGTCGAATTGAGAATCTCCTTCTTTTTTGAAGTCGGTTAATAACACCAACAGCATCTTCTTAAACGACAATGAACAATTAGTAATCATCACATGTATGCGGAATACTCTATAAAAAATTTTCTAGCAAAATGAATGAGTAATAGGGACTTTAGATTTAATTATACAACGATCTTAATTAAATAAAATATATATCATGTTACAACAACGGCAAGGTCTTGAAAGTAATTAGCTTGGCTTTTATGGATTTCACAAGTTAAAGTTAATTTCTACGTTCGACGCTGTAACTGGACAATGTATAATTTTCAGTAATTATTATCGATAGGAAAACATAGAGAGACCACTCTCAAGTGGTAGATTAAACATTTAAAACTGTGTTTAGTGCTACGGGGAAACAACAATAGATCCAATTACTAGATCTTTGAAGGCATGTAATTTAAAAGTATATTTTACGTTGTGTTCAAATTACGTAAAAAATGGTAAAAACCAGCCACTGTAATTAACTTTCACGGTATCAAAGGCATGTAGCACGTATAACATTTTTTTATTACTACAGGTTACCACAATTTATGTCAATTGAAAATCTCAACTTTGGAAACAGATAGTATCTGTTTTAGTCTAACTTTGACATTGGGCAGATGTGTTAGTTTTCATTCGATTTTCAAAAATTTAGTTTTTTTTTATGAAGATTATAATACAATAAGATAACGACAAGGACTTTATTTGTTTCGACATTTCGAAACGCGTGTTTAAGTTGAGTTACCTTGAATATGTCGAATACATATATTTACCTATAACATTTTATATAAAGTTTGAGTAGTTATACGACTTATAAAAGAAATAGCATAAGACGTTGCTTCTCCCTGTTATTACGTATATAGTTTGGCTAAAAAACTCAAAATGGCGAAAGTAGGCCATTTTTTTCGACATAAAAAATAAATCAAGTGAAGCAAGGTTCGGCGAACGTGCTGGACATTCAACAGATCCACGACGTCCTATCCAGCGCCCAGAAGATATTTTCTATATGACTATAACCCAGTTTTATTTACCCGAAATACTTCTTTTTTCTAATAAACTTTACTTGTTAATGTTACTGTTATAATGAATAGAGCTACAACTATTTGTCTATATCAAACCATTCATAATGTATCGTGGATTTTTCGAAAAACATGTATGTCAGACGCAACACAAAATTCTTATTAAAATTTTGCATGAGAAGAGTTGAAAATGTTGTTTTATTGTATAGGAAAAACAAGATACGTGTGCTTGTAAATAAACCAAGATTTAATATGACTGCTAAAAAGGGAGGGGGCAAGCAGATTCAATTTTTTCATATGCTACGGATACGTAAAGTTTTACTGCACCACATCACAAACTTTAATTTTTAATACAGGGTTAATAAAAAGATGTACACTTTAAACCATAACTCAGAAATATGGTTAATTAAAAATACACTTAGACATTGAATATTTTCGAATACCTAGAGATGTACAGGGTGTCCGGATTTGGTTGCAAAAGCAGGGTATCTCGCTTATTTTTAAAGATAGAACCTTGCGGTTTTCATGCACCTGAGCTAATTTTTTGTGAAACTCGTGAAGCCGTAAACAAAATTTTCATAGCTTTCTTCGTTTATGAGATACAGGGCGAAATAGAAAATTTTGCATTTTGGGACCCCCCTTGTATCTCGGTTATGCTTTAACTTAACGCAAAGGGAAAAATTGCTGCTTATGCAGTTTTTTACGCTGGATCCAGTAGTCATATTTTTCATTTGAGTTGTTATTTTTTAGATATGACCCAAAGTTGTGTTTTTTTAAACGGGGCACCCTGTATATTTGTCCAGAAATTGATTTGTCCTTTTAAAAGCTTCTCAAAAATATATAATAGTATGGGTCTATTTTAATAAACAACAACAAAAATCCTAATTTTTA
The DNA here is from genome assembly GCA_030620095.1 of Kuschelorhynchus macadamiae. Classification (NCBI taxonomy): domain Eukaryota; kingdom Metazoa; phylum Arthropoda; class Insecta; order Coleoptera; family Curculionidae; genus Kuschelorhynchus; species Kuschelorhynchus macadamiae. The sequence continues at coordinate 287,001 of JAUTXW010003310.1, forward strand.
TAATTATCATCCCAAATTTTGCAGTAGACCATACAAAAACGATGCCGTTTTCTTTTGTTTTCTTGGAAGCAAATAACATTTCCCAATTTTGTACGCATATATAAAATATAGCGCTAGTTTTTTCTATTTATTTATTGTGTAAAAATATATTTGTATTATTATGGAAGAAAACCAAACTTTCGAACATTATGAAAAGTACGATATGTTAGCTTGTTTTATATTAAGTAATGAAAATGTTGAAGCGGCTTCTGAGATGTATTTTAACAGGTAAATAGTTAATTTTTAGGTATGTTGAAATACTATTGCTCAATTTTTATTTAGATATCCACAAAGGAGGCAACCTAATATATCCACTTTTTATCGGATAAAAAAGAATTTACTTAATCACGGATCATTTATCAAACCTCGTACGAAAACATATAATAAAGAAAATCGGGAGGCTGAGGAAATTACGGTTTTGGCTAATGCAGAAGCTTACCCTACAAACTCTTGCAGGGCCAGTGAAAAGAGCATAGGAATTCCAAAAACTAGAGTTCAAGAAATTCTAAAAAAGCACAAATACCACCCATACAAATTTAGGGTCGTGCAGCACTTACAGCCTGGGGATGCAGAGCGTCGGGTAGTCTTCTGCAATTGGTTTCGAGAAAGATGCGATATGGTTAGAGATTTTGAAACGAAGGTTATATGGTCAGACGAAGCACATTTCAGTAATTCTGGTATACTCAATAGGCACAATAGTAGATTCTGGTCCCAGAAAATCAACACCAAATATTTCCCAGAAGACAGCAGGGCAGGTTTGGTCTAAATGTGTTCTGCTTCATATTAGGAACACATATAAAATTTTATATATTTGAGGGAAATCTAACAGCCAATCGCTATATAGAAATTTTAGAGGCAGCTATACCTGAATTACTTGACGATGTTCCTCTAGCGCAAATTAACGAAATTTAGTTTTAACAGGACGGTGCTCCTGTACACAATTCTGGAATGACGAGATTATTTCTGGACAATAATTTTTCCAATCAATGGATCGGAACAAATGGACCTATAAGATGGCCCCCTAGGTCCCCAGATTTGTCGATTTTAGATTTCTTTCTATGGGGATATCTGAAAAATAGAATTTGTAAAGAGACCACTATGATAATGTCCAAGATTTAGGAAATGCAATAAGAGAAAATTTTCGCTATTTACAAAATCATCCCGTTATTTTGCTTAATTCCCTAAAACGAATACGAAAATTGTGCGAAGCATGCATAGAACAAAATGGAAATCAGTTTGAACAGTTCTTTTGATTTCCTTGGTTACTGTAGTTCTTATACGACAGTTGATTTTTGCTGAAAGGCTTGTTACATAATAATTTATTACTGTTTTGTTCTTGTGTTACAGAAATCTAGGTAGGTGGTACTTTTTTGGTGCGAAATTATCAATACATGTTTTGATAAATAGATTTAATTACATATTTATTTTGATTTATTGTTAGGATGTAGATATTGTTAACGACTTTAAATAAAAAGCAGCATTGTTTTGCATGGCCTACTGCAAAATTTGGGATGATAATTATAAAAATTACGATTTTTGTTGTTGTTTATTAAAATAGACCCATACTATTATATATTTTTGAGAAGCTTTTAAAAGGACAAATCAATTTCTGGACAAATATATAGGGTGTCCCATTTAAAAAAACACAACTTTGGGTCATATCTAAAAAATAACAACTCAAATGAAAGATATGCCACTGGATCCAGCGTAAAAAACTGCATAAGCATAAGCGAGGGGGGGTCCCAAAATGCAAAATTTTCTATTTCGCCCTGTATCTCATAAACGAAGAAGGCTATGAAAATTTTGTTTACGGCTTCATGAGTTTCACAAAAAATTAGCTCAGGTTCGTGAAAACCGCAAGGCTCTATCTTTAAAAATAAGCGAGATACCCTGCTTTTGCAACCAAATCTGGACACCCTGTACTCTAATTTTAACTTCCCTAAACAGTGTTAGCAAATTTAATAATGTATTTGTATTATTATGTTTTATTTTGTAATACTTGGTATAGGTATCAAGTAAAAGTTTAAACATTTACAGTTTTAATAAAGAGAGGATGAAATGATGATGTCCAAATTTGCGCACACGGATTTCGAAAGAAAACAGTGTTTGCCCATTCATGGATGATAATGCTACAGCACATAGCACAAGAGCAGTGATCGAATATAAAGAAGTAGAACGAATATCAAGTTTGAACTGGACTCCGCGTTCGCCGGACTTAAATCCAGTCAAAAAAGCTTGGAATATATTGGAAAGGCGTGTAAATGCAATTCCTAACCACCATATAAACAACCTAATTGAAAGCAAGCCAAGAAGAATTGAACAATGCATTAAAGCTGGTGGAGCGCCAACAGATTATTAGGTTTTTGTGTTACGTTGTTTTATTTTTTCGCATTTCTTTTTTAATCTTTTTTGTCGCCTTGTTGCCGCTTTGGTATAGTTTCTTTCGTATGTTTGGTAATAAAATCTTATTTATATTAACTGTTTATTAGTGTTTTTGTAATGGGCAACATCCCTGAAAAACTCTGTAACTGTGTCTTGAAATGTAAATAAACCTTTTGGACCTTTTCATCTACCCTGTATTAAGACTCCAAGTGCCAAACCTTGCGATGGCATTTAGTAGCTCTAAAATTAGCTTTACTTCTTTTTTACTTGATCTGTATACTAATGCATAAACAAATAATAACATAAATAATTAAACTTGGCAACACTGTTCAAGGAAATTAAAATTAGGAATACAACTCAAAAATGTTCAATGGATAAGTGTATTTTTAATTGACCATATTTCTAAGTTATGTTTTAAAGTGTATATATTTTTATTCACCCTGTATTAAAAATTAAAGTTTCAAACTTGGTGATGTGGTACAGTAAACCTTTACGTATCCTTAGCATATGAAAAATTAAAATCAGCATGCCCCATCTGTTTTTGGCAGTCATATTAAATTTTGGTTTACTTACACGCTCACGTAATTTTTAGTTTTCCCGATACAATATAACAAAATTTTCAACTCTGCCTACCGCTTCAGAAAGCAGAAGGACTGAATTATCAGGAAGAAAAAAGTTTGTTAAAATCGATTGAATAATAACAAAAACATATGCATTTTAATTGTTGACTAGTGTATTATAAAACTAACCGTAGCTTCGCGAAAGGACCAAGAACAAAAAACATAAGATAGATCACACATAAGGCTAGACAAATGAACTAAACATATTGGAATGTAAATTCCCATTTTTTTAACACTCTAGAAGTAAAAGTTTCCTGCTTCCCAAAAAACAAGGTAATGAACTAGGCATATGTACAAACTCGAAATTTTACCAACGAAAAAAATCACAAAATACCTTTTTCACTCACAACCAAGTTATGTCTCCAAACGTCACTATCTCTCAGTTCCCGTTTGTGTTTGTGCCTTTGTTCACGTAAATGTTGATGATGGATATTGGACAGTATCAGCCCCATTTTGAACAATAAATGTTACTAAACACTGAATAATCAATAGACCAGCAATTAAAAAAATACCCGTTGTACTTTTAAAGTAAACCACACTCCGCGCTGCAATCTACACCCAGAACTGCGGGGAAAAAATCGCCAATGTTTATTAATACCCGAATTCCTTCACCGTCACTATATTTAACGGGTATATGCTAATGTTTTTTTTATTTCGAACAATTGTCTATTTATTTACTGATACGCTGTCACAAGTTCAAGAAACCACTGTTCGGGTGATGTTTTTCCGATATTTAGTTAGCGAACAATTTAAACAATTTTTCTGCTATAAACAATGTTGGGCTTCAAGGCACGTTGTGCTAAGAATATCTCATTGAAACTGAGTTGAACTGTCTGCTTCGACGGGACCTACTAATGTCAGAATCAAAAACAACCGCTGATATGCTTACCCATTGCGAAATATAAAAGTTTATCAACAGGTAAACAACGTTCGTGCTATTTTAAAGTTCCGACTTAAGAGGTCTTGTACTTTTTGATCAGTATGGTGGAGTCAAAATAAAAATGGATCTCATAGTAAATTGGATCACTAGCTTTTATAGGGAAAACTTGAACTAACATTTCAAAAACCAAAAGAGTTATAGAGATGCACCTAGCAGCATTTAATAGAATTCCTTATGAATAAACTCTAGCAGTACGGCGCACAGTGGATCGAATCAGTGTTATATAGGGACATTGGGTTGTTTTCCAAAATTAAAAGCTTTTGAAATCCAATAGAATATTCGTTTCACAAACACCCCAGGCCACTGGAAAAGCACCATGAAAGCTGTTGAATCACTTGTTATACATAAAAAAAAAACATGATTTTGAAGGGAATTAAAAATTTATTAAAACAAAGAAATATTTAGTTAAATCCGTGGGCCAAATTAAAATATATGAATGTAATTGAATTGTATTATTTAATAATTTACAGTAAAGATATTTGTCAAGAAGTAAAAATATGATGACGGTTTTCATTGATACTTTTTTTTCTCAGTGGCGTGCTCAACTCAAGTGTATTAAGTCAAAAATTAAAAAAAATATATATATTGGTTGACTTTTAAAAAAATGCTTAAAACCGCATGGCTTGCAAACAACTGGAATAATAAGCAAACCCATTCACCTATTTACGAGCATCAACATTTCTTGCCCCAACTTGCCCCCTTGCAAGAAATATGAATTTTAATTTATTTGGAAAGGGGTCAAGTAAGCGTATTTAGCGAGTTCCGTGACATGCCGCGTGTTGATCGCGTCATCCTGGAAATCTTCGTTTGCAGTTATTGCACTCATTTGTTTTTAAAAATGGCGTCTAGTTCATTTTTTGACATGTGTTAAAGTTCTTGGTAGTGGAATATTTAAAAAGTTAATATGGATGCATTGACATCAAATCGCGATTTATTTATGTATTTTAGATCTAATAAAATTAAAATAAGTTATTGTGATAGTTTACTTAAGCATGTTATCAAAACAAAAAAAATTACACCAACGGAGAGTACCATTTTGATCCTGAAAGATTGTTTAAGAAAATACTGCAGCATTCTGCTAAATAAATGGAATCAGTCTAATAGAACCGAGGAAAAATTTTCTAAAAATCATTGGACATGGTTGGATCGGATTTTCTTATGGCCAAATTTTATGAATGTGGATTCTAATATTGGTAATACGTCAACTGAAGATATTCAAAAAAGAAAACGCAAATCTTTTCAAGACTTATCAGTAAAACAAAAACGAAGAAGAACTGAAATTTTAAGGAAAGAAAATATAGAAGAGTTGAGCTTTGCTATGTCAGCAAAACTGGGTGAAGGTAAGTTAGTTGTGTATTATGGAATCCTTCTACTTTAGAATCTCGCTGCAAAATAAAATTGACATTGCGACTAGTCGCAATGTCAATTTTATTTTATTAATATTCAACATTGAATATTAATAATGAATTTAAAGGTACTTGGTGACAAATTCTAGCAAAAATTATTATTGTTTGCTTTAAATTTTCTAAAAATTTCGATAATCCTGTATATTTGCGAAACGATGCATTTCCGGACCTATCTTTATAGGGACTTTTTTTCTTATTTTTGAGCCAGGAAATTGAAAAAAAGCAAAGCAATAATTTTCTTTTTAAATTAAATAATATTTATTATAAGTTTAATTGTTAAATACAGAGGAAATATTTCATTCTTCATTAACTGAATTAGATTGCTCAGCTGGCGCAGATGGATTCATAACAGGTTCTCCAGACGCGAGAAAAGCAATGATTTCTTCTTTAAACCTCCTCCTGTCCAATTCTGGCACCTGCTCTGGCCCGTATATAAAGCCGATCAAGACATCTCTGCTCATTTCCCGCAAAGCGGGTCTAAAATGTTTGTCGAACGCTTTGACCATGAGCTGCTCCGTGCGACTTTGTTCGGATATATTATATCTGTTAGTATTATTGCCATTATTATTTAAAGACATATTTAAAATCTTACTTTCTTTTAACGACAAAGGAAAATTAGTAGCTAATGAAAACTTCTTTTTGACATCCGTCATTACTATGGCAACGAGAAATCAAGGCATGCCTTGACTGTATTTTTCATATATTTATGAATTATTATGCAAAACTACACGTACTTTATTAAAAATACAACACATATTCGTATAAAATAATAAACCTTCCTAATGTGAAGAGACAAATTTGTACTCTTTACAAAATGCTTGTTCCCGCATGACCTTTTTATCTGCGAACTTTGACATAATAATTATTTCGTATAAATATTATATATTAATTATATTTTATTTAAAATTAGATATAAGGTTACTTAACTGTGTAACATACGAAATAATAAATAATAACAATTACTAAGATTTTGCCCTATTTTTAATACTGATGTTTTTCTTTGTCAAGAATTTTTTTTCTAAACCTTAAAGTTTTCTTTAATATCATTGTAATAAACATGAAATTTGTGATAACCCAAAAAAATAAAAATCTAAATTTTTTTTTCAAATATGCCTAACTTTGAACAAAAATAAAACTGCCAGATTGATTTGATTTTGATTAAATTATAAACGTGTTTAAACTAAATACAAAAAAATCCGTATTCTTATTAGCATAACTTGTAATTCTAAACAACTTTTCTTACAAACAATTTGCTGATTTTTTTTAAATAAGGGCCTTTTAGTCTTGTGCAGTTTTTATATTTTATGACCTACCCTGTATACTGTTTGACTTGGAACCAATCTAAGTGCATTTAAAATGGTTATTGAACATAGACCAACTTTTGACAATAATTGTATTTTGGTAGAGCAAAAAAATTAATTTAAAAAATCCCATATATGTATATCCTACCACCCTGTATATTATTACCAAGTAAATCCGCCTTTCACATTATCATAAATACTCTGAAAACCTTTTTACTTTAATATTAAATGAGTTAGAAAAATTAGTTACGAAAGATATTTAGCCTGCCCACATGTCCCCGTAATATCGCAAAATAAACCAGTGTGCGACTTAAGAAAAGTTATCGCATTTACCGAAACATTAGCACTTAGCAATTAAATTATTTTTTATTACGCATGCATTATAATCACCGATTATCGCAAATAGCTATTACCTAACAAGTGCGAAAACTGATACTTTACCGCACGCGACGTCAAGTGCGATAAAGTCACTTTCTGCACGTGTTGGGTACAAAATTTTACCTATGAGTATCTTGAAAAGTATATTTTCCCAATTTAAATTTCTCAAATGTCGCAAAATACTAAAGTCTAATTTACCGCACAGTATGCGGTAAAGTGAAATATCAAGGTCTACTTTACCGCATAATATGCATAATATGCGGTATAAAGTGATACTTTCCACACTCATTAATTGAGTGCGGTGTTTATGGTACACCTACTTTTTTAAAGATTCCTATACAAACGTTTGACCTATCTTTTTCACCTAGATATTATGTCTATGTCAAAATGAAGGACCACATTTGAAGACAATTTTTGAGATTATGATACATTCGTAATAAAAAAATAGCGTATGATATGCGTGTATAGAAGGCCTTTAAGCAGATGCATTTTTATTTTTTCCTTAGGTAATCAGGATATCAATAGAATTCTTGAGTTTTTAAAGAAAAATCCAAATCAGGCAAAAAATATCTTGAATTATTGTGAAAATATAGACAAATACCATTGCCAATCCTATTCCAATGAAAAGGCTCTTGCTTTGCTGGTATCACTAGGGCTTTCTAAACAGCAATATTTAACAATGCGAAAAGCAGCCAAAGATGAAAACTGTAATTTATACCCATCCTATTACCAGATTCAAATTACAAAACAAGACTGTTATCCGCCAAAAAATTCCATAATGATAACTGAAACCTTCGCAAGAATTACTTTAAAATCGTTATTAGATCATACAGCCAAAAGAATTTTGGATTTTACGAATTGTGAGCCTAATATTGAATTGACGCTTTTTGGCAAATGTGGCTTTGATGGAGCGTCCGGACAAAGCGTTTATCTACTGACTCTGACAACGATGATGACTCCAGTATTTTTATGACTGCGTATGTTCCACTAAAACTAGTGTATACTACTGACCATTCAAAAGTAGTTTGGGAAAACAAAAAGCCATCATCTACATTCTATTGCCGACCCCTAAACTTCCAGTTCATCAAGGAATCCAAAGAAACCATTTTAAATTGCTGGCAGGCTTTGAAAGATGAGAAAAGCTTGCTCACGAACACTAGCATTATGGGAATATCCATTACCCACGAATTATATCTAACCATGATAGATGGTAAAATTTGTTCGTGTGGAGCCACATCAACAATGGTTTGCTACATTTGCGGTGCTAAACCCACCGAAATGAACACTCTTAAGGTGAATTTACTTACTTAATTAATTAATTAATTAATTTGTTGTATAAATATCCTGATTGTAATAGTTAATGAACGATTTTGAATATTGTAGGCAGTCTCGAAAAAAACAGTAAATAAAGAGCATTACAACTTCGGCATTTCTAGTTTGCACTCCTGGATTAGGTGTATGGAATATATATTACATGTATCCTATAATTTAAGCTTTAAAAAATGGTCTGCAAGAAGTGCACATGAAAAGGAATTAAAGGATCATAAAAAAAAACAGATTCAAAAAAGGTAATATTGTGGATGTCTAGTAAAACATACAATTTACCCCATTTTTTTCAACCTTTATACGATCCTTTTCAAAAAGTTCTATAGTGATTCAATTTATTTTTTAAGGTTCAAGGAAGAACTAGGGCTAAAAAAAATAAATGAAAATTTAATAAAAAGATTTTATGTCATACTCCAAGTTTTGGCATCTGGAGAAAAAATTAACACCCAAAAATTTGACAAGTACGCAAAAGACACTGCGAAAATTTGTATAGATTTGTACGGATGCCAGCCTCAATCCATAAATTATTGCTCCATGGAGCTGACATTATCGATAATTTTTATTTCCCATCGGTCATCTTTCTGAGGAATGATAAATAAGCATTTCCGCCATTATAGAGAAACACATTATCGAAAATGCAATAGAAAAAGTACCAACGAGGATATTTTACACAATCTACTTCTGTCATCGGATCCATTAATTTCTCATTTGAGATCAAGCTTTGCTGCAGATCAAAAAGTAACTGGCAATCATTTTTCAGAAGAGGCACTTTCTTTGTTATGTAATGTGTAATTTTTTTTAAAATGAGTTAATTGCAAAATTATTAAAGTTCTCAATGTAAAAACAATAAATTTTGAGTTTTTTTCCAGAATTTTTGTCCTTTATAATTATTGACCGCATTTTAACATCGATTTCTCAAAATAATATGCTTTAGGAAAATATCGGGTTTTACAGTGAATGTCTTCATAGAACGGCTAGCGATTAATCAATTATCGATAGCCATTCAATGTCTCAAGAGCGGATGTATGGGAGGGGGGGATACAGGGCCTCCCGTCCCGCCTACGTTATAGGAAATTTAGAAAGAATGTCAAAGTTTCCCCCTTGAACCCAACCTGACATAGAAACTTTGACATTCTTTCTAAATTTCCTATAACTGAAAATGTATAATTCTGTTTTTAGTTGGGTGAGACTTTGGGGCTCAGAACCCTCCCCCCCCCTTGATATTAGCCTAGATCCGCCACTAGTTCAACACTTCTAATATTAAATACCTACATTCTTTATACTTATATGAAGCGATTTTATCGATTTTATATGTTTATGGTTATGCATTTAAAAATATACATTGAATCAAATTTTAGGATGTCCGCCATCTTGAATATTGAACAAATGTCATATTTTCTATGAATGTCTATGAGAGTATAACGCCTCAGCTTTCCAATAAAATCAAAATCATCGAAATCGGACGAATAGCATAAAAATTATGTCCAATGTCCCGATTTCCCTATGCTTCGATCCACTGTGCGGCGCCGGCGGTAGTCGCTTGTTTTTTCCGTAATATATTTGTATTACAAGTGTCCTTTATAGTGATTTAATGCTGGAGTAAATATAATTGTAAAAATAAGTTAAGAAGTGATGGTGCATTGTTTACAGTTTAAGAACTTTAAGTTTTCTCAAGAAATCAGTATGTACAAAGTATTTCTACATTGCTTCCTGTCCACCTTTACAATAGTGATTAGTTTAAAATAAATTATTATCTTTTGTTGGAGATAATTGTTTTATTGAACTAATTGGTTCAGCGCCTCAAGCTGTGGTCCTTCGATTGTCAAGATAACAAGAAAAATAATCTACAAACAGGCACCAATATTAATTGGTACACCCCTTGTGTAGGGGTTAAGTCAAGCAGCCCCTCATCCCGTTCAATTCAAGATGGCGGAACAAAATGGCGGCCAAATAAAAATGTTGTAATCCGAAAAAATCACCCTCTTATGTTTTTACTGAGTTAGAATATTAGTCAAAAAGTAAGGGTCATATGGGGATGATAATATTGATATATTTTGGTAAAAATCGAATATATCAGAACAAGATAGAGGTCTAGAGAAACGCAAAAAAAACGTATCCAATTTTCTCAAATTTTGCACAAGAAAACAAGTGTTACATAGGAATAAACTGGTAGTATTGGTATGAATATAAGATAGCAAAACAAAATGGCGCCTAACATAATAATTAAAAAATTGGCCTGAAGAAACTACTCATTAGATTAATTTCAAAATATATGTAAGCATTAAGTGTGATAAAGAGATACACTGGTAAAGTTGTGGTACAAATTCAAGATGGCGGATGGGGATAATTTTCTTTAAATCAACGCAAAAAAAAAAAGATTATTCAATTAAATACGATATAGAGCTACGAACTGAACATGGCGTAACAAAATGGCGGTGTGTCAATGTAAAAAAAACTTATTGAATTTGTTTTAAATTATGCCCAAAAATCAATTGTGGCATACGTTTCAAGAGATTGTATACAGTGTGTCCCAGATATATAGAATATATAGAATACATAGAAAATCCGTATATATTGCTATGCATGTTTTTATATTGGCAATCATTTACTTGTATTTTATAAGGTACAAGCAACAAAAAAATTGCAAAATTGAACTATTAGAAAAGATTTTATTAAAAATTTGAAAGTTTAAATATTATGTATGTAGTACATAACATATACAGGACTAAATATATATGTATGTATGTACTACACACGAAATAAAAAGAATAATACAAAATATGTTAATACATATGTACATACTACATTTAAAACTTGTGTAGCCTTGAAAAATTGCTAAATAACATACATATTATATACTAGAAAAAATAATCAGTGACTTGCTTTTGAACATTACTTTTGAAAAATAATATACTTTTTATATCGTCAATTATGTCTTGGTCAGTTGGGCGATCTGTCGTATAGTCAAAAGCAGTGTTATCGTGCGGGTCATACGTTTTATCAACGACAAACTTTTTAAGTTTGTTTTTCTTTTGTTACGTGTAATCATATCCTCCGCATAAAATCCGGAAGATGAATTAGATAGACCTATGATATTTTCATATGAAAAAAGAGGATAAACATATAAATACCAGCAGTTGCAAAAATCTTTGAGCGATGTCACTTTAAAGTCAGATTGACAAGTCAGTGACAAAATGAGTAATAGAAAACAATTTTCGGATTTTTTGCATCCACAAGCGAAAAAAATGGTATTAAATCTAATAAAATATTACGAAAATGAAAATTCACCGGCCAATATCCAGTAGACAGTGGCAAAAGCTCTGGGAATCGGTATAAGAACTGTGCAGAAAATTGTGCATGAAAAAAAGCATAATTTACTACCGAAGAAGATTAAGAAATGTACACGAAAAAAGCCAAAGACAGAAGACCTAAGTGACAATGTAAAAATGGATGTTCGTAATGCAATTTACGATTTATACACATCAAAAACTAATATAACCCTTCAAGTTTTAAAAGAAGCTTTAAAAATCGAGGCATATTTCAAATTGGACCAAAATCGTTGTCAAAATTAATAAAAATGTTGGGTTTTCGATATAAAAAGGACTGTAATCGAAGATTTTATGCGAATTGCCACATATAGCAAGTCAGCGTATCCATAAAATATAAAGATGGTCTTACATCAGATGAAGTGTAAATTGTTTGGCAAGATTCATTAAATTATATTATGCCGGAGTACTGGAAGAAATCTGTGGAACATACGGAGAAATTAATATGGGATTGGTGCAATTGAGAACGAGTTCTGGATGTCGAAATAACACCAATGATCATTGCGCCATTTGAGGACGACTCAGATGATAAAGACTTTTTAAGTGATGATGATATTTTTTAGTCAATAATATTAAAAAGTTTCCGAAGGATTATATTATTCTTTGACGTGTATAAATCATAAACTGCATTATGAATATCCATTTTTGCATTGTAACTTAAGTCTTTTGCCTTTGGATTTTTTCGTGTACATTTCTTAATCTTCTTCGGAAGTAAATTATGTTTTTTTTTTCATGCACAAGTTTCTGTACATTCCTTATACCGATTCTCAGACCTTTTGCCACTGGTTCCTGGATATTAGCCAGGGAATTTTAATTTAATAATTTTTTTATTAGATTTCACACCATTTGTAATTTTGTAGGCAATAAATAAATAATTATAGAATACTTTTCCCATTTTGAAGCGTGTTTAAATAAGTAAATTTTTTTAATAATTATAAGACAAAATTTAATATATAAAAATCGGTAAAATCGCTTTACCAGAAACTCGGGGCTAACCAAAAATACAGGCTATAGATATATATATATATATATATATATATATATATATATATATATATATATATATATATATATATATATATATATATATATATATATATATATATATATATATATATATATATATATATATATATATATATATATATATTTTTATATTTCTCTTCTTGAACCTTACAATTTATAAATATCAAGTACTTTCTTGGGATTAGGTTCGTGGATTGAACAAAGAAACTTTAATTGACGTTTCGCCTGTCCATTTCAGGCTTTTTCAAAATATTTAATTCTGCACATCTAAAAATTAAATATAAAAAGTGTATATATGTAAGTTAATAAATAAAAACAATTAGGTATAACGGCACGCACTAAAATTATTAGAACATTTATTTAAAATAGTACAGTACATACCTTGAGAAAGATGTTCTTTTACCTTGCTTGGCAGTGTGGAGGTAAGTGATACACTGGTTAAAGAATTCTATTGTTTTTTTTTTTATATATATCCTTTAGTTTTTTTGATTATATTTACAATGTAGAACTATTTGTGGATACGGGTTGTTTTAAAAGTATTTGTGTGAGTCTGACAGTATACAGTATGTATTTATGATTGATGGAAGATAGTTTATAACAATTGAATTAAATTAGGTTGTGATATATTTGGCTGAGATTGTCAATGTCTTTCCGATCGTTTACTGTATTTTTTTCTTTTTTTTTTTTTTTTTTTTTTTTTTTTTTTTTTTATTTTATTTTTTTTTTATATGTAAATATTTTTTTTTATATGTAAAAAAAAAGAAAAAAATACAGTAAACGATCGGAAAGACATTGACAATCTCAGCCAAATATATCACATATAACCTAATTTAATTCAATTGTTATAAACTATCCATCTTGATATATATATATATATATATATATATATATATATATATATATATATATATATATATATATACGGGTGGTCGAAATTGGTCTGTTTTAACAGAGAAAACCTATTTGACTAGATGCAAAAATATCGATACTGTAGTTGGCTATAAATTATAAAAAATGCTCGCGTTTAGCCCTTTTCAGTGATATAAAGTTGTAGGTACTTATTTTCAAAAATAACGAAAATATTAGGTGTTTTTGGTTTACATCGAAGTAGGCCTTGGAATAATGACGCGCGTTCAATATTTTGAATATATTGCTGTCAGATTACTGTAGTCTGGGTTATCTTTATAAAGTTGTGTTAAGTTGCTGACAAAATATGTTTGAGAATTATGAAAAGTATGATATGTTAAAATGTTACAAACTAGCTAGTGAATTATTCAACCGGATAACCGAATTTATCAAACATTAAAAAGTAATTTAGTAAATTACGGAAGTTTTAAAAAGTTAAGAACAAGACATTATGAACTAAAGGAAGAAAAGGAAATCCAGCAGCTAAATATAATTGGTGAGGTCTGGCACCTCCTCTCACAAATCAGTGGTATGAGCAAAAATTCATGGAGAATGAGAATTTTCCATTAAATATTATTTGGAGTGATAGTAGATACTTCTGGTATATTTAATGATATAAATCATCCACTGAAAAACCGGCAAGGTCGGTGTGGATTCAATATATGGGTGGGGATATTCCGAGGAAGATTTGTGGGACTTATTTTTACGATGGAAATTTAACTGCAGATGATTATGTAAATATTTTGCGCACATATATTGTCCCTTTGTTGGAAGACATAAGCTGATGCCAGATATATATCAACAAAAAAAAAACGAATTTCGAGAAAATTGGATTTAACCATACCTTGTAGGTCCTGTGACTTAACTCCCTTAGATTTTTTTTTGTGGGGAAGATTGAAGGACTTGATATTTAAAGGAAGAACCTTTCACACAAAAGAAGAATTGCAAGAGGCCAAGCAAGCTTTTGCATCTATTAGCCCAGTTGAACTAATAAATAGTTGCAACTCTTTCGCAAAAGATGTAGTTTGTATTCAACTGGAGGGGCTCAATTTTTTAAATAAATCACAAACCTATCTAACTAAATACCTAGATTTTCATAATTATTTTTTATTTTCACTTGTAGCTGTAAATAGTAGTTTAGTTTGTTAATTTTGTTCAACTTTAATATGTCTAAAAAAAATTAATAATTAAAATAACGTTAGCTAGTGTTATATATACACTATAAATTTAACAATACATAATTGAGATATTTTTAGCCTATGATGTGCAAAAACACCTAATATTTTCGTTATTTTTTTGACAACTTTATATCACTGAAAAGAGCTGAGCATTTTTTATAATTTATAGCCAACTATGATTTCCATTTGAAAAAAAAAAGTTTTGCCTATTTATGATAAAACGGACAACTATGAAAAAATCTGAGTATTGGATTGCACATAAAAAAGTGCCTTTAGAATGTCTTTGCAGAATGTTAATATCCGCAAGACAATTTTCAAAATGGCCGAAAATTGATATTTATATATATATATATATATATATATATATATATATATATATATATATATATATAAAACAGACCAATTTCGACCACCCTGTATATATACATAATATATTTTTCACATGCATGACCCTTAATTTTAGATTGAAATTTAAAGAAGTCAGATAAGTAGTTTTTTAGCTATGCCGCGACAGACTGACGGACAGACATACCTACAGACAGACGGAATTTTTGCGAAATAAAATTTTTTTTGTAATCACAATACAAAAAGTCAGTTGGGCGATCTGTCGTATAGTCAAAAGCAGTGTTATCGTGCGGGTCATACGTTTTATCAACGACAAATTTTTTAAGTTTGTTTTTCTTTTCTTACGTGTAATCATATCCTCCGCATAAAATCCGGAAGATTAATTAGATAGACCTATGATATTTTCATATGAAAAAAGAGGATAAACATATAAATACCAACAGTTGCAAAAATCTTTGAGCGATGTCACTTTAAAGTCAGATTGACAAGTCAGTGACAAAATGAGTAATAGAAAACAATTTTCGGATTTTTTGCATCCACAAGCGAAAAAAATGGTATTAAATCTAATAAAATATTACAAAAATGAAAATTCACCGGCCAATATCCAGGAGACAGTAGCAAAAGCTCTGGGAATCGGTATAGGGACTGTGCAGAAAATTGTGTATGAAAAAAAGCATAATTTACTACCGAAGAAGATTAAGAAATGTACACGAAAAAAGCCAAAGACAGAAGACTTAAGTGGCAATGTAAAAATGGATGTTTGTAATGCAATTTACGATTTATACACATCAAAAACTAATATAACCCTTCAAGTTTTAAAAGAAGCTTTAAAAATCGAGGCATATTGGAAATTGGACCAAAATCGTTGTCAAAATTAATAAAAATATTGGGTTTTCGATATAAAAAGGACTGTAATCGAAAATTTTTATGCGAGTTGCCACATAGAGCAAGTCAGCGTATCCATAAAATATAAAGATGGTCTTACATCAGATGAAGTGTAAATTGTTTGGCAAGATTCATTAAATTATATTATGCCGGAGTACTGGAAGAAATCTGTGGAACATACGGAGAAATTAATATGGGATTGGTGCAATTGAGAACGAGTTCTGGATGTCGAAATAGCACCAATGATCATTGCGCCATTTGAGGACGACTCAGAAGATAAAGACTTTTTAAGTGATGATGATATTTTTTAGTCAATAATATTAAAAAGTTTCCGAAGGATTATATTAGTCTTTGACGTGTATAAATCATAAACTGCATTATGAATATCCATTTTTGCATTGTAACTTAAGTCTTTTGCCTTTGGTCTACATTTCTTAATCTTCTTCGGAAGTAAATTATGTTTTTTTTTTCATGCACAAGTTTCTGTACATTCCTTATACCGATTCTCAGACCTTTTGCCACTGGTTCCTGGATATTAGCCAGGGAATTTTAATTTAATAATTTTTTTATTAGATTTTACACCATTTGTAATTTTGTAGGCAATAAATAAATAATTATAGAATACTTTTCCCATTTTAAAGCGTGTTTAAATAAGTAAATTTTTTTAATAATTATAAGACAAAATTTAATACATAAAAATCGGTAAAATCGCTTTACCAGAAACTCGGGGCTAACGAAAAATATAGGCTATATATATATATATATATATATATATAATGTATTTTTCACATGCATGACCCTTAATTTTAGATTGAAATTTGAAGAAGTCGGATAAGTAGTCTTTTAGCTATGCCGCGAACAGACAGACTGACGGACAGACATACCTACAGACAGATGGAATTGAGAAAACATGTTTTCCGGCATCTGGGGACCCTTAAACGTAAAGATCTGAAAAAAATCTCACGAGAGAAGTAATAACCAATTATCTTGTGTTTTTAACAAAAATGTATAATATTTTTGCAAAATAAAATTTTTTTGTAATCAAAATACAAAAAAAAACAAGTTTTCTTTGCACAGGGGTGGCCCGCATTTAAATAAATGACACTGTATAAGTGGTTAGATTTTTAGGTCAAGCGGGGCTCATAATTTTTGGTGATTGATAAAAAATCTCACTTTCATTAAGTGGCTGTATAAACAGAACATATCCTGATTGTTCCACTGATTCGAACCGCCTTCCGACTTTATTAAGGCGCTTGCCATTTTGTGTATTTTTGTTTTTGCCAACCAAAAAAATTTAACCAAATACATATTTAGCGAATTTTCTTATTTAGTCCTTCGGCATTTAATATATAATATTAAGTGGCTATCTTAATAATATTGCGTAAATATAATAAAAAAAAACTATTTTCTTTCTCCCTGGTTATTTGTAAATAGCCCATTGAGATTTAATAGCTCGATAAAAGAACCACACAACATTTTGGTATAAGACCGCATTTGACTATACCAACATCATTGTCGATTTCTGAGACATCTTTAAATAAAAAATCTACTCCGTTCTCTTTTTAAAGTAGCGAGATCCATTTCGTCTTCTTCTTCCCATTCGTCAATTTTTCAGTAAAACCTGCTTTAGAAAAGCAGTTTTTGATAGTTTTCTGAGAAACATTTTCACTATATAAGTTATATTTTAACGACTTCGGTTATACAGTCTTTTTGGACTAGAAGGTTGTTATCAATCGCATTAACAATTCTGTTTCGGTAATGATGTTTTATGTTTTTTTATAATACCCTGGTCCATAGGTTGCTATTTGGAAGTCATGTTTGGTGGAAAAAAGATCAATTCAATATTCGTTAATTGTTTTACGTACAGTAACTGGATGTGCAGGACATTTATCTATAAGCATCACAATCTTTCGCTTTTGGCTTTTCATTTTCGTGTCCAGTTCTTTGATGCATCTTTAGTTTTTTGGCTCGTACTATTTCAATACACTTTTTAAAACAGTTTCAGTCCAAATGTCACAGTCCTCCTGATTAACGCTTGCACTCTCGCCAGATACCGTCTTGAAAACAATTGAATTGCGAGTCTTCCAGGCACTCAACCATCTTTCACTAGCTTGTAAACTAACGCAGTTACATTCTTTAGCAAATTGTAGAGCCTTTTGCGTTATTAAAATTCCCGATATTGGTACGTTTTAACACGTTCGGGCCACTTGAAACCATCGTAATACTGCTTCATTTACATCCTCGTAAGAACACACCCGTACTCGTTTTCAACTGCCTGGAACACTAGTTTTCTTGATGGTACTGTCGCGACGTTTTATTATCAGAGAGACGCAACTTGATGAAACATCAAATTTTGCAGCAACAGCCTTTATCAACTTCCTCCAAAACTTTAATTTCCTCAGCTAAATATAATAAATAAATAAATGCATAAAAATGTATACATAAAATTCCGGTAAAAATTGTATTATATAGAGTGTTTCTATTTTACAGATTCACATATGCAGTGCTTTTTACATGAAATTTGATTAAACTATTCTAGGTCTTGAAAGAGTTTTTCACTATATAGAGTTTATTTGTTTTAATCTAAGGTAATTTGGATATATGCTATAAAACACCAAATTATGTTGTATCCAGAATAATTTAAAAATTATTTATTCTAAAACCGAACCGCTAGAAAATTTGGTACCCTTAAGCCACTGACATTTATCAGTCAAATTAACGGGCTATTGGTATAAGATTATCCGTTCTGAGTTGGCCCGAACCCAAAATATTTATAACTTAATTACGATCATAAATAAACAATTAACAACGGGCCAATAAATAATCTGAAACCCCTTTTTAATGGCCATGATATTAGTCGCAGCCACCGTCACGTGATGGTCGGTTTTTTACCTTCTTATCTGGACATAAACAAATGTTAGAAGAGCATGACTCTCTGGTGTAGATAAAACAATTAACAATACGGAAAACCATTACAAATTATAAGTTAATAAACCACAATAAAACGATTTGAAACAAGGTCTGATAAAATGAATGTCACCTTATCCATAAAAACATTCGTTTATTTTTATATAAAAAAAATAAGCCAATCAAGTCAAAGTTTGGAAATTTCAGAGTCACTGAAAATTATGTAACTAAAGGCTGGTATTTTCATCTCCGTATAATTTTATTGGGAGGATATTTTCCATGGTTACAATTGCCTCAACAATCGTTTCCACTGTAAATATTCGAAGAGTAAAGTTATTTGGGGATGAAAATACTGGCCCTTAGCATGATAACTTACCTATAATATGAATAGTAAAGAATAATTTTAATTACGTAAATTAAAATAATAAAAATCGTCTGCAGAGTTCTTAGCAATTTTGTATTATCTCATTGCCTGATTTTTCCAGGTTTTCCCTGATAATTTCCTGGAAATTCCAGGTTATATTTTGAGAATTTATATTTTTTATAAAAACGTCAGCAAAACAAATGAGACTAAACTTAAATAAAATTGTAAAGGAAAATGTTAGTAATACAGCAAGCAGGGTTACTTTAACTGGAAGATTTATACAAAGCATTTACAAACAAAAATTAATATATACTTGCGACATATCATCATTAAAAATTAAATTTAAAATGATTATAGAAAAAATAAAAAATAAATATTTTAAATTTTTCGTCTCAGTTCCGATATTTCCAGTTCCATAGATGCTGCTTCCTTTTCTAGTTTTTTCTTTTTATTTTCTAAATGATAAAGTTCACTTTCGGCTCTTTTTTTTTTTCGAGATCAATTTCTTTTTCTTTCTCTTTTGGGCGATTTTGGTTGTCAAGGGCATATTGATAAGTTTTGTTTGTGTAAGCATTTTTAATACACACCCTCATTCATTTTGTCGAAAATATTAACATTTAATGCACCACATATTTGATAAATTGCGTCATATACTTGTCTTTGGCAGATAATGAACTCCTCCAACAGATTTCCAACTAAAATATTTTTATTTATGGAAAACCCCGACTCAACGTTGGCGTTTCCATGAGGATCAAAACTAACTTAATAGCATGCCATAATTTTTAAAGTAGTCATTCTGTTCCAAAGAATCCAACCGAGTAGTTTGATTATATGTTTTGCAAAAATTTATAATTCGGTATCTATTAGACGCTGGTTATACCGCTGACCACTTTTTTCTGCAATTCCTGCGGAAATTATTTCTTTTTCGTACAAATACTTTATTATATTTTGGGCTCTTATATGTGAAACTCAGGGGCGTGCGGTGAAATTTTAAGAAAGGGAAGCAATTTGTAGAAACTTACCTATTTGTAATGTAATTCGATTCTTCGATAATTTTTTGCAAATTCGTCAATGACGTCATCATAAAAACGTCGATGCTCCGACATATTTTGGAGAAGTTTATTTTCAACGGACAACAGCGATGTATGCGAAAGTCTCTCCTGAACCGTTGAATTTCCGACGAAATTTTTTATACGTTTAAGTGTTAAAAAATTGCATTCTACTGATGAACTTGTGGCAGGTATTGTCAATACTAATTCACACAATTTCGACACTTCGGTGTAGGCATCTTCCAGCTCCTTGTCCTTTTAAAAAGTGCATTAGTTCCTTAGGGTTATTTTTTACGCTAATGTCATCAGTTTCGTAAATCACTTTTAGTTCGGATCGCAGTAACATTCGGTCGAAGAACTGGCCATAATGAAAAAGAAGAGATTTAAACGCATCTTCTGGAAAAGTTTTTCCTTTAAATGCATCAAAATTGCAGAGCTCGAGGAATTTAAAATCATTTAAACCGTTAAATTTATAGTTTATTTGTTGCCGAATTTGATAGATTAATTTGTAAAAGAGGCGTCTGTATGATATTTGAACATCTCCCACCTTGTCTGTTCGAAGACGCTTGGCTTGTAGCTGTACATTTAACTCCATCGTTTTCTCCCAAAATAGGTCAAAGTCATCTCTTTTTTGGCTTAACATAGAGTTAAAATCATCCACTCTTTTTAGGCAAAAAGCAATATCATTTATTTTAGTTTGTAATATATTAAAAACATTGTCCGAGAATGGAAATATTTCTGAAAATATGTTATATTTAAAATTAAAATCTCGTTTCAAACAGTCCAAAAACCCCCTCGAACTATTTATTGCTTCTGAGTCCCACGTTTCATTATTTTCTATTATATTCTCAAATAGTTTAATCAGTGATTCACGATTTTCAGATACTGTTAACACAAGTCTTCAATTATAGTTCCACCTAGTAGGAGCTACTTTGGGCAATCGTTTGTAGACAATGGAGTCCAAAGCTTGTGTACGTTTTGTTGACTTGGAAAAAAAAGCAGCCATGCCATTTAAAGTAACGAAAAATACTTTACACTCTTTAATGTGATTGATGGACTGGGACAAAACTAAATTTAATTTATGAGCAAAACAATGGACAAACACAGCACTTGGAAAAGTTTCTCGAACTTTAGCTTGCAGAACCCCTAATTGTCCTGCCATCACTGCAGCTCCATCATAGCTTTGAGCAACTAATTTTTTCTCTCCATTAATTTCTTTAGTAACGTTATAAACTACGGTATATAATGCATCTGCTGTACGATTTTCGGACACATTCTTAAAACCTAAAAATCGCTCTTGAATACCCGTTGTTTCGTCCAGAACAATAACAATGAACCGCGCCTCGCCAAACGCCTGCTTAATTATTTTTAGAATAATGGTTGCAACAGCGGAAATTAAATCATTCTGGATTCGATTCGATTCCGCGAAAAAAGCTAGACTGCTCTAAATGATTTTTTAAGCAATACGTCATGACCTCCAAATCCCAATTCGTGCTGTCCGAGAAAACAGTAACAATAAACAATAACAACCACCCAACTGCCTCAGTTTTTTGTGACTATGCGAAAGCCTTTGATTGTGTTAGTCATGAAATTCTGATAAACAAACTAAATTTTTATGGAATTCGTGGTACTTCTTTAAATTGGTGCAAATTTTATCTTGGGAAAAGGCAACAACTTGTAAGGGCTAATGGTTCTGATTCTGATTGTAAGTTGATTACAAGTGGAGTCCCTCAAGGTTCAGTCTTGGGACCTATTCTTTTTTTGTTATACATTAATGATATCACGAACCTTAAAATTAATGGAAGAATTTCCCTTTTTGCTGACGACACTCCAAGCATAACTTGGAGTGATTTTGATACAACGTCTTTACACTCTAGTATCTCCAAAGACTTGGTTATAATTAAGGCTTGGTCCGATTCCAATATGCTTTGTTTTAATGTCGATAAAACGGTGACCTTATCTTATAAGGGAACTTTACAACCACTTCAGGTACATAACAGCAATACTGAATACGTAGAGTCGGTTAAATTCCTAGGTTTAAATATAAATAACAACCTAAAATGGTCTAATCATATTGACACCTTAACTAAAAAACTTTCTACCGCCTGCTTCGCCATTCGATCAGTTTCAAAAGAACTAGACGTTCCTTCTGCCAGACTTACTTATTGCTCTTTATTTGAATGCCACCTCCGCTATGGCCTTCCCTTTTGGGGCTGCTGTACCACCGAGCAATTTCGTAATATTTTTATGCTTCAAAAGAGAGCCATTCGTTATTTGTTTGGTCTAAATAATAGAGCTCACTGCCAATACTATTTTGAAAAAACATGAAATATTAACACTTCCTGCATTATTTATTTTGGAAACGGTATGTTTGCTGAGAAAACATATAAACACCCTCCCAGAAAGGCCACAACATGTATACCCTGAAACTCTAGGCATGATATATATCTTATTCCTTCCTCAGAAAATAAAAAAAACAATTATTTACAACGCCATAAAACTTTACAACAATCTGCCAGTACATTTAAAATCTATCCCTATGCTTGCACAACGAAAAAACACCAAAGCATACCTCATTGAGAGACCATTTTACAGCGTTAATGATTTTTACAGCGAGTAAGTCTCTTTAAATTGTCACTAAATTCGCTTGTTTACTTAAATCTTTTGTGAGTCATGTCCTAACTCGTAACATAGAATTTTGAAAATCATCATATAGAGAAAAGAACTGTCGAACATTCACTTAAAACTTAATTATTTTTGTTAGGTATTGGATTAAAAACAAAATTTAATTCTTTTTTGTATACTACATTCTACACTGGTTCATTATACCTTCTATTTAACATCACAATTATTTGTATAACTATAATAACATAGAGTTTAAGGTCGCATAGTTGCAATTTTGATTTCAATGTCATCGAAATTATTCACCTCGTACATGTGTGTTTGTTTACTTTTATAAGGTTATTAGGATTCATTAACTGTTTTGCGGCAATGTTATGTTATATTCTAACGTGTGTTTTACGATTTGGTAAATTGATAATTTACATTTTTAAAAAGCATTGACCTATCGAAATTCTTTTCGATTAATGTTTTGATATGTCTTATTTTAGGTATATTTTGCTTTGTCCATAAAATTGTAAAATTTTTCTGCGGCAATAAAGCATACTTTTGTTTGTTTTGTCTTTACCTTTTTTCACCCAAATTTTAAGGGGAGACAAAATGTCAAAGCCCTTTTACAGAGTCGAACATTTTCTACCCATCTAATTTTACAAAATGTATAGGGGAATTTGTCACAATTTGTAAGAGCCGTAAAACTAGCTCTCCTGGCTGGTGAATCTTTTAAAACAACCATGTCAAACATGCGGCCCAGTGAGCATTTTTCTGCGGCCCAAATCAGTTTTGAAAACAGCCAGATAAAGCGCCCTGCGAACAAGTTGAAAACCGTTTTTGAAAGCGCGCGCCGCTGCAACAACGACTGGTATTATAAAATGTACAATTGTACATAGTGTCATCTATGTTTAGGAGGATGAACTACACATACTCAACCTAAAACCTAAAGCCAAACGTTATCTGGCTTGTTCCATGAAATTCTATCGCGCAAGAACACAGATGACGCTATCTGAACATTCTCGAAAGAACTCGAGAAATCACAATCCGTATATAAGCCGTGTTCGATTGAGTTCAGTCGTTCAGTGTTTAGTCAGTTATGAGTCGGTTGCGACAGAGTTTCGAGCTGAGTTGCGCGCTTATTGTTACAACACTTAACAGTACAGGGTGTCCCATTTTCGTAGGTTTTACGGGGTTACCAGCTTATGAGTAGAGATAGAGAGATGCGGTTTTCGCGACACCGTGCTACTTTTCGATGAAACTAAAGAGGCCGCAAACAGATTTGCCCTAACCATTTTAGTTTCCGTGCTACAGGGTGATTTTGAAAATTTGTCATTTTCGGACACCCCCTGTAACTCAGCTATCGTAAAATATATTTAAAATGTTTCAACTGGTATTTATAGATTTTTTCACGTAGAATTCAATGGCGTACTCAGATTTTTGCTGAGAGTCATAGTTTTTGACATATTGGCATAACCTACTATTTTTTAAATGGGAGACCCTATATATTATTTTTTCATCTTATTCTTCGTGTCGAGAGCTTTTCAAAAACATACCATAAGTCATATTTATTTTCATAAATAACATGAAAAAATGCATTTTTCTTTAAACGGATTTATGGCATAGCAGATCAATCGAAATAAGAGAAGGTGGCTGTGGTAGCCATGGCAACGCCAACAAAAATATGATCAGGCAGCCATTACTGCTGTCATTTTTGGCATTATTGCGTTTAAATTTTTCTTGACGTCTATTATAATTATTGTTTTTAATATGGCTCAGAATCAAAAATTTGAATATTTTGAGAAATATGATATGAACGCGTGTTTTATATTGTCTAATGAAGATGCAGATCAGGCGGCAGAGCTTTATCTGAACAAGTTAGTTCTTTTTTATCTTCCTGCATTTTGACTTTATTGGTTCGCTTTATTTTATCTTAGATATCCGAGAGAAGACAACCAGAAAAAAGAATTTTTCAAAAAATTAAAAATAATCTTTGCCAATATGGATCTTTTAACAAGCCTCGATCGCGAACTTACAATAAAGACAACGAAGAATCTGAGGTCAACGTTTTAGCCCTCGTTCAGACAGCTCCTGAAACATCTTGCAGGAAAATAGACGAAGAGGCGGGTGTACCGAAAACCAAAGTGCAGAAAATTTTGAAAAAGCACAAATTCAAACCCTATAAATACAAACTTGTGCATCATCTGCATCCTGGTGATGCAGAGCGCAGATTGGAGTTCTGCAATTGGTTTATAAATATGACGGCAGAAGATATCGATTTTGAAAAAAAGATTATTTGGTCAGACGAGGCACATTTTACTAGTTCAGGGATTTTAAATAGACACAACACGCGATTTTGGAGTCAAGAAAACAACCATGTTATTTTTCCTAGGGAGCGTCAGGGCAGATTTGGATTCAATGTCTCCTGTTTTATTTTCAACCGAAAAATAGTTTACCAAATATATGAAGGAAATCTGAATTCGATTGGTTACGTGCGAATCCTAGAAGACGCATTAGGAATTTTGGATGATGTTCCCTTGGCTCAACTAAATAGGATTTATTTCCAGCAAGACGGAGCTCCAGCCCACAATGCCAGAATAAGTCAAAACTGGCTTAACGACCATTTTCCTGGAAGATGGATAGGAACACACGGACCTGTTCGATGGCCACCACGATCCCCTGAACTCTCAGTTTTAGATTTCTTTTTGTGGGGTTATTTAGAAAACAAGGTTTATGTAAAGCGATACGAAAACTTAGAACAACTAAGAATGGCCACCGAAAACGCTTTTGCAGAGTTACAAAGTCATTTACAATAGAAAATGCATTAAAAAGAATTTTTAAAGTTTGTCACACTTGTTGGACACATAATGGTCTACATTTTGAACAATATTTGTAGTTTTAATGAAATTATAATTATTACCTTTTACCTACTTCCTAATTTTTTCTGATGCTGTTACTTTGTTATTTCGTTAATAAATATTTGTTAACTTTTTCCATGGCTCCACAGCCACCTTCTCTTATTTCGATTGATCTGCCATGCCATAAATCCGTTTAAAGAAAAATGCATTTTTCATGTTATTTATGAAAATAAATATGACTTATGGTATGTTTTTGAAAAGCTCTCGACACGAAGAATAAGATGAAAAAATAATATATAGGGTGTCCCATTTAAAAAATAGTAGGTTATGCCAATATGTCAAAAACTATGACTCTCAGCAAAAATCTGAGTACGCCACTGAATTCTACGTGAAAAAATCTATAAATACCAGTTGAAACATTTTAAATATATTTTAGGATAGCTGAGTTACAGGGAGTGTCCGAAAATGACAAATTTTCAAAATCACCCTGTAGCACGGAAACTAAAATGGTTAGGGCAAATCTGTTTGCGGCCTCTTTAGTTTCATCGAAAAGTAGCGCGGTGTCGCGAAAACGGCATCTCTCTATCTCTACTCATAAGCTGAAAACCCCGTAAAACCTACGAAAATGGGACACCCTGTACTTATTATAATTTTTTCCGGATACAGTTTTTAACATGTCTCTTTCAAAACCAAGTGGCAGTAAGAGGAAACTTGTAGATGAGCATCGTATCTTTCAAGAAAAGTGGGAATGAAGTGAACGAAAAAATTATTTGTTTGATTTGTAATAGTACAGTCGGTGTCCCAAAATTATATAATATAAAACGTCACTATGATATTCATAAAACTATGAAACACTCAAAACTATTTGTTGAAGGTGAATTTATAAAAGAGTGCCTTGTAAAGGTCGGGGAAATTGTCCTGGAAAAAGGTCCCGGGAGCGTGAAGGCATTTCAAAATATATCCTTGTCCCGGAATGCTGTCGCTGAAAGAGTTACTGAGTTGGCTGCCAATATAAGTGATCAGATAAAAACAAAATCAGACTATTTCATTGCATTTTCTATTGCCTGTGACGAAAGTACTTTCTTCGTGAGGTTGATACAGATATCAATGTGTATGAAGAATTACTGGAATTAGTACCATTGCATGAGACAACAACTGGGAAGGATATTTTCAATGCTGTTTATAGACTTCTGCAAAAGTACAATTTAAATTTTTCAAAACTGTGTTCCGTTGCAACAGACGGAGCTCTTTCAATGACTGGAGTAAAAAATGGCTTCGTTAAAATATTACAGACAAAGATCAGAGAAACGGGCAGTGACAAACCAGATTTTCATCATATTCGTTGTATAATCCACCAAGAAATTTTATGCTGAAAAGTAATCAAAGTGTTTTAAAGTCAGTGAAAAAAATTATAAACTTCATAAGGTCACGAGGCCTTAATCACCGACAGTTTTCTGCATTTTTACGTGATTTAGAAAGTGAGTACACTGGTTTACCATATTATGCAGAGGTGCGATGGCTTTCGTGTTCTATGGTACTCGACCGGTTTTGGAAACTCAAAGAAGAAATACGCGTTTTCATGGAAACAAAAGGAGACAATGTCAGCTTATTATGCGATGTACCTTTTTTACAAGATCTTTCATTTATGGTAGATATCACAAAACACTTGTCGGACTTAAATACGAAATTGCAAGGACCACGTCAAGTTATTACAGATATGCAAGATCATGTGAAAGCTTTCAAGTGTAAGATGATGTTGTGGGTAAAACAGTTAGCAGAGGATAATCTGTCACATTTTCTGACTTGCAAGGCATATCAGGAAAGCACAAGTGTCCCAATATCATAGAAAATATATTCAGAGAAAATGAGAAGCCTTCTGGCAGAATTTGAGAAGCGTTTTCAAGATTTTAAGACCCAAGAAAACAATTTTTGTCTATTTACTGGTCTTTTCACTATCGATATTGATAAAGTTCCCCCTCACTTGCAAATAGATTTAATTGAGATTCAGTGCCAGACCCATTTAAAACAAAAATTTGATAGTGTTGGTACATTCGAATTTTATAAGTACTTGCGTGTTCAATACCAAGAAATGAGAAAATTTGCCTGTAAAATCCTGTCAATGTTTGGAAGTGCATATAAATGTGAACAACTATTTTCTTTGATGAAAGGAAACAAATCTCCCGCAAGATCGCGATTGACGGACGGACACTTGGACGCAGTTTTAAAAGTTATTTCCGCCGATAAATACGCGCCACAAATAGACAACTTAATTAAACACAAAAGATGTCAAATATGTGGCAAAAGAATTTAATGTTTGTAGTTTTTTGTAATGTCCTTTTTATGGGAATTTTAATAAACAGACTTGTCCTATAATAGTATTTTTTCTCAAGATTTTCAGTAGTTTGTCTTCTTTAAGATAAGGTTTTGCGGCCCACCTAGTCTATGGTCTTCATACTTTTCGCCCACCAGTGACTTTGAATTTGACATGGCTGTTTTAAAACATAATATGCTCCCACTAAAAAGTCACACTACTTAAGACGATTTTCTAGCCGTCCGAGCTACTGTTATTCTGAATGGCGCCGGGCGGCGTGCACGTCTGAATATACGGGGGATGTTAAATCAATTTCTTATGTAAGAGCTGCAAAACAATTTTAAGTAATACAAGGGATATATATTAGAGCTATATAATATATATGTTAAATATAATTATAGTTACATAAACGCGACGAAATAATTTTGGGTAAATACAATCAAGCAACGCCGATTAATTTTATTATTTTTTCAGGTTTAGCATAAAATCCCCTGACATTCTATTATTTTTTTGTAAATTCCCTGATTTTTAGTCGGATTTCTGAATTACCTGACTTTTCCAGATTTTCCAGGTCGCTAACCCCTGCAAGAAATCCAAAACCGTTTTTCATTAAATAAAAGATGATTTTTTTTCGGTGTCTACATTTTTTAAAACCAGAAGTAGCTATACTTCTGGTCTTAGCCCACAGTTTAAAATTCCTAAAAAACGTTTATAATACATTTTTAAGTATATAATATTGATAATATTAACCCAAATGAAATCGATCGGGAGTGGAACAAGCTTTTATTTTGAAGAATCACCAGAAAAACAAAAAATTTTTAGGTCAAATTAAAATCCCTATACAAATAAAATATTTTAAATGTGTATTTTGAATTTTTTTTCTGTTGCATTAAGATTTTTGTTTTTGTCACTTATTTTTAGGTTTCTTTAATGTCTACGTCTATGAGTTATACCAAACCAATCTGAGGAATTTTCATATTCTAATCTAGGGGTATTTTATGTCATTCTTCTGGCAACACTGACTACGACAGGCAAGAGTGCTAATTGACATTTCAATTTCACTCCAATGTCTTCTTACTCCAATGTTTGAGTTTTTTAACTTCTTGTTTTACAAAAAAAGAACAATTTACCCCAGCATTTTTATCTGTATATTTTTTCGCAGTCATTTTCGCCGTAACTTTTTTAAAAATGCATCACATGTTGACTATATGCCACTCTCGTATCCTTATGGAATACAGATATGCCCCTAGTAAGTTTGTTGTATTGCTGAGTAAAACAATTTTTAAAATATTTGTCTATGCATTTTTCTAAGGCGATAAGCCCATTTTTCGTTCACTCGGAATTTAATAGAATTTACCTATCGAAAAGCGTCTATATCAAAACATCCTACCAATGCTTATTGCACATTACATTTATGACTTAATAACGATAATACTTTTATTGCTTAGATAATGTCAGTGGTTAAAAAATATTCTAACGTAATATCTAATATCTAACTATTTAATCACACCAAATAATAGAGTAATAAAAAACTTATAAAGTCAGTACTTTCTGAAATTAGTGACAATGTTTTTAGCATTTCACCAGGCTGCCACTTTGTTAATTAAGTTTTAATCGGATAATAGTTTTTGCCCAAAATTGACAGACCGACGGAATTAAAAAAATATATGTTTTTGGACATCTAGAAACGCTAAAACTTAAAGCTAAGAAAAAAACTTGGAGGGGAATTTATTCACGATTACAAACATTTGATTTGGCCGTCATTTTGTTCAGCCATCTTGAATTCGTGTCACAATCTTATCAGTTCATCTCTATCTAAATCCCGCTTAATTCTTGGGCAGAATTTGAAATAAAACTAATATTTAGTTTTTTTATGCTGATTTTTGTTTCGCCATCTTGGATCCGTACCAAAATTTTACCAGTTCATTTCTACGTAATACTTGATTTTTGTGTAAAATTTCAAAAAGTAGTTTTTTAGTAATAATTTTTCATTAATAATTCATAATTTTTATACACAATTTTTAGAAAATTCTTCTATTGTTATGCTGTTTTTTTTTGCATTTACTGTTACTATTTTTTGTTGATGTCTCTAGAGTTGTTCTTGGTCTTGGTATTTGTCCTTATTTACACTTTGAATTTTACTTTAAACTTAAATGTAGGTTATAGTTTACTTATATTTATTTTTAATGATTTAATTAATTATTTCACTAGGCCGCCATTTTGTTCCGCCATATTGAATTTTTACCAAAATGTTACCAGGTCATCCCCATATAACCCCTAATTTTTTACCAAAATTTATATCATCATCACTTAAAAAGTCCTCATCTTCTGAGTCGTCCTCAAATGGCACAATGATCATTGGTGCTATTTCGACATCTAGAACTCGTTCTCGATTCCACCAATCCCATATTAATTTCTCCGTATGTTCCACAGATCTCTTCCAGTACTCCGGCGTAATATAATTTAACGAATCTTGCCAAACAATTTGCACTTCATCTGATGTAAGACCATCGTTCACGTGTTTTTCGTAATATGATATTGCCCCAGCCCATATCAATTCTATTGCGTTAAACTGGCAATGGTATGGCGGCAGTCGTAAAACCTCATGTTCTTTTTCCCCTAATATTTCAACTACGGCATATACTGTTGGTTTTTTAATAGATTTTGCCATTAAAAGAAGTTCTAGTTTCAGCATCAGTCACTGTTCATATTATCATGGTAGTCCATACTTTTGGATGTTGAAGAAAACAGTAAACTTGCACCTGGGTGAAATACTGTTGGAGAACCTGCATGCAAAATGGTGAACCGTTTTCCCGTCCCACATCCCTTTTTTCTCTTGACACTTTTTACAGACTCGGCCTGCCAAGATTTCGAACCACTTCCATTAGAAAATATCCAAATCTCATCTAAAAATACCACTTTTCTAAATTTTGAATTAACATTTTCCGTGTATTTCTTTAAAAACTGGATACGCTGACTTGCTATATGTGGCAACTCGCATAAAAATCTTCGATTACAGTCCTTTTTATATCAAAAACCCAACATTTTTATTAATTTTGACAACGATTTTAGTCCAATTTCCAATATGCCAATCGATTTTTTAAAGCTTCTTTTAAAATTTGGAGGGTTATATTAGTTTTTGATGTGTATAAATCGTAAATCGCATTACGAACATCCATTTTAACATTGTCACTTAAGTCTTCTGTCTTTGGCTTTTTTCGTGTACATTTCTTAATCTTCTTCGGTAGTAAATTATGCTTTTTTCCATGCACAATTTTTTGCACAGTCCTTATACCGATTCCCAGAGCTTTTGCTACTGTCTCCTGGATATTGGCCGGTGAATTTTCAATTTCGTAATATTTTATTAGATTTAATACCATTTTTTTCGCTTATGGATGCAAAAATCCGGAAAATTGTTTTCTATTACTCATTTTGTCACTAACTTGTCAATCTGACTTTGAAGACATGACATCGCTCAAAGATTTTTGTAACTGCTGGTATTTATATGTTTATCCTCTTTTTACATATGAAAATATCATTGGTCTATCTAATTCATCTTCCGGATTTTATGCAGAGGATATGATTACACGTAATAAAAGAAAAACAAACTTAAAAAAAGTTTATATTTAATCACATCAAATAATAGAGTAATAAAAAACTCATAAAGTCAATACTTTCTGACAATTTTATTTTGCCGCCAACAGACAGACAGACAATTTTTAATAAACAGTGATTTGAATTTGTTTGAATACGTTCCAATTGTATCTTGTGATGTTGAACGAGTATTTTCTGAGTATAAAATAATATTGTCGGATAGGAAAAGAAAATTTGGATTTGATAATTTGTTACATCATATAGTTATAAAATGTAACCGCAACTTGTTGAATAACGTAGACAATAAATTTTAAACAGGTTTATTCTTCATCTAGTTTGTTTAGTTAGCTATATATTAAAACTTTATTTAAAAAAAATACTTTTATTATATAGTCGTATTAATATAATAATTACTGGTAAAAATAAGTCTTAAGGATACCTTGAAGTGTAAATAATATAATATTTTTATTGCTATACTTTGTTTTGTTTCTGTTTTTTTTTGATCCGATAATAAATGCATTTTTAAGTGCATATTTTCCCTTGCTTCGGAGCATATTTGCATGCATATTTTTAGACTTTCAAATGCATAATTATCCTAAGCCTATTCCTAACTGTCAAAAAAGTTATGGCAGATTAAAGTAAATAACAATAGCGTACGTAGCGCCCTCTAGGTGCTACATAAAAACTATTACACAATTATGATTTCTCATCTCAAAAAACCCCCCACTGCCCTATTTTGTTGAAAAATTTTATTTTTTGCAAAAGTTATTTAAACATAAAATAAAGTTACTTCAACACCCTGTATCTCCGACACGAATCATTTGCGGACCCATGTTTATATGAATTTTTAGTCATAGAATAAGCCAAAGAATTATCACCTTCCGTATCTACGTGACGTTCATTAACACCCTGTATAATTTGAGACAAAAGTGTGGATTATTTCGTTAGGTGGTAACCCTGGCAACCAGACATAAAAACTATCCTTGGGAGAACGACACATACGTTCCTATCTGCCCTCATATCTGATTATCGATTTACTAATGAGTGTTTACCTGCTTAATACCTTTTATCTGGAAAATTTATTACGTAAGCATACGTAGGAGGTTTAAAAAAATGTTTATCAAGGGTGTATGGCTGG
This sequence comes from Kuschelorhynchus macadamiae, assembly GCA_030620095.1. Lineage (NCBI taxonomy): Eukaryota > Metazoa > Arthropoda > Insecta > Coleoptera > Curculionidae > Kuschelorhynchus > Kuschelorhynchus macadamiae. The sequence goes on from JAUTXW010003310.1 coordinate 319,887, forward strand.
ATATAACTGGAAACGCAAACAAGCGCGAGAGGTGTTACTGGAATTTAAATCCGCCATCCACGAAAATAACGATTTTGTTTTTTTTTTTCAGACATCAAATGCCAACGGTCGTTAATGTGTGACGTATACAGGGTTGGTTATTCACGCAACCCGTTCATTAAAAGTTTTTGATGATGCCATTTAGATGAAAATTTCAAATTTTGGGATTAAGGTAAGGTCAAGTGGTAATTCTTTTTTGAAATATTTTCAACTTCCTGTCACTTCCGGTTTAACCGAAAGTTGGTATCAACTTGCTTATTTTAAATGGAACACCCTGTATTTTATGATATTTTTGGATTCTACGGAGAATTTTAATGCTATTTTACGTAGGTTCAAGCGTTCTTAAGATATTTGACCTTGAACCAAAAATGAGCCTTCGGGGTACCAAATTTTAAAATCTCATATTTTTGTAAGTTTTGAAGATATAATCTTCATATTTTGCAGACGATCGGTAAATAATCTTAGGTTTCTATTTTTTAATTGAATTTGTCTATTTTCATACAGGGTGTCCTAAATTCAGCGGCAAACATTCACATTTTCAAAGCCGCTAAAGTCCGTTTTCTTAAATGGGACACCCTATAACTTTAAGCACTATCAAATGTAGCCAATTTTGCCGTGATGGAGCTGTATTAAGGTTCCCTATACCTATTCTTAACCATTTTCGAAATAATCAGGTTTTTATTAAACTATTATATGTATTTGCTAAATGCTTACACCTTCCCGTAGTAAGCATTAAAAACAATTGTTTTGCTTTTCTATTCAACATGACAGCTGATTTGAAAGTTTTAAATTAAAATAAAATAACACTCAAAAGCTGTTATTCTCAATTTATTTTATATTCGCGGAGAATGTTACAAAATATTGGAGAGAACGGGCAAATGAACAAGAGAAAATTGAAGAGGATTGAAACGAAATTTTTTCGTTTCGGAAAAGTTAAAGTTATAAAAAATGTAATAAATTGTTTACTTTATTTTTACCATATCTATCTATCAAGTTCGAGACTGTTCTAAACTTGTTTTAGTGAACTTAAAAATTATAGCAATCTAACAATCAACAATAAATAAATAAAATAATAAAATCAAATTATAACAAATGTTCTATATGCTGCCCCTTCATTTGAAGACACATTTCAATTCTTCTTTGTACAGTTGCTGTGGCCCGTTGAATTTGTCCGTTTTCTAATTCGGCAAAAGCTGTTCGTATCCTGTCCAGTAAATCTTGTTGGTTATTTACTGGGGAAGCATAAACTTTACCTTTGATAAATCCCCATAAATAAAAGTCAAGGGGTGTTAAATCAGGCGATCGCGGAGGCCATCTCCAAGGGCCATTGGGACCAATCCAGCGATCTTCAAAAATTCGAGATAATTGGAGATAAACTGCAGCGGAATTATGTGCTGGTGCCCCATCTAATTGATACCAATAATTTTGCAGCTCACCAATAGGAATTTCTTCTATAAATTCAGAAACCGTCCCTCGTAGAATTTCCAAATACTTATCACTGTTTAAATTGTCTTTATAAATACAGTACCGCACCTGATCATTTAATACTGTACCGAAAACTTTGAAGATAAACCTCTCTTGAGAACGCGTTTCGCGTAAAGCGTGCGGATTTTCTGCTGCTCAGAAATGTTTGTTTCTTCTATTTGTTATTCCTTCTCTAGAAAATTTCGCTTCATCGGTCCAAAATATTTCTGAAAGGAAATTGAGGATCCTCTTGAATTTTCAAAAACACATATTCGCAAAATTCTACTCGTCGGACGTCATCACCAGGTCTCAAGGCTTGCACGTTTTGGAAGGAATGAGGGTGCATATGATGTTCGCTCAAGATTCTTTGGACAGATGAAGAAGAAATTCCCAAATCGTTTTTTGCAGACGGTATTGAACTTTGCGGGTTTGCGTGAAAATAAGCTAATGTGTTTATTACGTTATCCTCGGCATTTGTCACTGGTTTCGGAACATTTTTTGTAACTTTAACCTTGCCAAAACGCAAAAAGTTCGTTTCAATCCTCTTGAATTTTGACTGGTTCATTGGCGGCAAATCAGGGTGGCGTTCATTAAACACACGACACGTTCTCTCCAAACTTTATAACATTCTCCATGAATATAAAATAGATTGAGAATATCAGCGTTTGAGTATTCTTCCATTTCGATTTAGAAGATTTCGTTTATCACTGACAGCTTTCGATAAATAACGCATACTAATCATCTGTCATATTGGATATTAGATCTCAATTGTTTTTCCATGGCTCACCATTGGAACATGTAAACATTTAACCAAATACATACGATATTTTTATAAAACCCAATTATTCGAAAATGGTTACGAATAAGTATAGGGAACCTTAATACAGTTCAATAGAAAATGAAATTCTACATTTGATAGTGCATAAAGTTATAGGGTGTCCCATTTAAAAAAAAACGGACTTTAGCGGCTTTGAAAATGTGAATGTTTCCCGCTGAATTTAGGACACCCTGTATAAAAATAGACAAATTCAATAAAAAAATAGAAACCTAAGATTATTTACCGATCGTCTGCAAAATATGAAGATTATATCTTCAAAACTTACAAAAATATGAGATTTTAAAATTTGGTACCACGAAGGCTCATTTTCGGTTCAAGGTCAAATATCTTAAGAACGCTTGAACCTAGGTATAGGACATGTTACATAAAATAGCATTAAAATTCTCCGTAGAATCCAAAAAAATCATAAAATACAGGATGTTCCATTTAAAATAAGCAAGTTGGTACCAACTTCCGGTTAAACCGGAAGTGACAGGAAGTTGAAAATATTTCAAAAAAGAAGTACCCCTTGACCTTACCTTAAGCCCAAAATTTGAAATTTTTATCTAAATGGCATCATCAAAACCTTTTAATGAACGGGTTGCGGGAATAACCCTGTATTAGGCATAAATGTGGCAACCGAGCGGAAAATATAGTACTGTCCACTGGCGGTTGATGAAATTTTTACAAGTTTGTACTTCAATATATAACGAAATAAAGCCTAAAATATAAAGTAACCTATGAAAACAATAGGGCACTCCAACGATCTGTCAGTCGTTCAACGTCACCGATCAGCTGATTTTGGCGGCCATAGGACAAACAAATGGCATTTTTACACAGGAGTATATGGGACTTTTGTTATTTATTTTAATTTTTTACCTTACAATCAGTGATGGGCAAATACCGGGTATATTGAAATTTGGGTATATAGCCAAGGTTTTGAACCCGGTATATACCCAAGAGTATACAGGGTGAGTCAACCAAGTGGCACCCCCCATTTATTTCTTAAACTATTAGGATTAGCTGAAAAAATTAAATACAAAAGTATTTCGAATTTCAACAATATATATTTACGGTAACTGTTATTATACAGGGTCGGTCGAAATGTTGGGCGTGGTCTAAATGCAATTTTTTAAATAAGAACTTACATTTTTTTATTCATTTTCGGATTCTTCATAAAATTCTAGGAAAAAAATTATATTGAAGTGATATAGCTAAATTTAACGGTTTATGAGATATTAATGTTTAAAAATTGTAAATTATACCAGCGGCATAACATAAGATTTGTTATTTTATTATTTAGTCATTTGAGGTTTTGTCAGTATTAAAAATTTTACATTTAATCAAAAGTTCCCCATCAACGAATTGAGGGACTCTTATTTTACTAATTGGTGAATGTCAGCGTAAGATAAAAACTGCTAAACATCTATACCAAGAAAAATTTCCAGGTAGAAGACAGCCAAGCCGTGAAGTTCTAAAAAAAACTACATCGGTTTAGACAAACAGGAAGTGTTGCTTATCCTAAAAAGAGAAAAAAAGAATTCATAATAAACGAAGACAATGAATTAAAGGTTTTGTTAAGTTTGGAAGAAAATCCTCAAGTAAGTTCACGAACTTTGGCCAGTGAATTAGAAATAAGTCAAAGTACCGTTTCCAGAACATCTTGAAAACACAAATACCATTCCTACCATTTATCTTTGACGCAAGGACTTTATGATGATGATTTCGAAAATAGGGTACATTTTTGCAGGACCCTTCAGATGCATATTAATGAAGATGCGTTATTTTTAAAAAATGTTTTGTTCACCGACGAGGCTTCGTTTAAGAGCAATGGTGTAGTTAATAGGCATAATATGCACTATTATAGTACCACAAATCCCCATTGGGTGAGAACAATTCACAATCAAAGAGTATGGTCTCTTAATGTCTAGGGTGGGATTCTCGGAAACCGAATTATTGGACCTCATTTTTTTGACGGTGTTTTAAATGGAGAAATGTACCTAAATTTTTTAGTGAATCATCTTCCAATTCTTTTAGAAGATGTTCCTATCCGAGAACGTCAAAACATGTGGTATCAGCAAGATGGTGCTCCGCCTCATTTTTCACTCAATGTTCGTCAGTATTTGGACCAGTTATATCCCAATAGGTGGATAGGAAGAGGAGGTCAAAGTCAATAGCCAGCAAGATCGCCGGATCTCACACCGTGCGATTTTTTCCTATGGGGATATGTCAAGGAGAAGGTCTACAAAGTTCCTCCGATTGACCAAGAAGATATGAAGGATCGAATAAGCAATGCATTTGTTGAAATTACGCCACAAACTCTTCAAGGCGTCCTTGAAAATATTGAGAGAAGATTGGAAATATGCATTCGACATATATCCCCATATAGTTGGGTATATACCGGGTATATACCGGGTAAGAGTATGAAATAGGGTTGTTTTAAATATTTACAATTTTACTTATGTTTTAAGACAAGTCAAAAATTGCTTTATTGTTTAAGATAAAATCTTGTTACAAAGCCAAAGGTAGAAATATATAAACCAACAAGCAGTAAAAAAAATATAAGTAAAAGTAGATAACAATAAGAAATAAAAACGGCGAGTTATAAAAAAAACATACATCAAAAGCACTAATATAATATAAATATACATACAAACTTAAATATAAAGAACACTAAAAAGAGACTTGGAATGAGAAAGTCTATCCAGTGTCGTAATACATCATTGAAAAATTCCAGAAGGCCATAACAAGCTTTTTTGAGTAATATACATTTAAGAGAAGATTTAAATGTTTTAAGATTATTTAAAGTTCTCACACTCTCTGGTAGGTGGTTGAATATCTTCCTACCTGTATAGAATATTGAGCTTTTAACTCGTGTAGTGTGAGGTATGGGCAGTGGCAGAGCTCCAGTTCGTCTTGTATTATAATGATTATAATACTCTCGATTTTTAAATTTTTTAAACATCATACAAGCTGTCTGGAAAATAAAAATACAAGTTAGAGTTATGATTTTGCGATTAATAAATAGTGGTCTACAAGAATCTCTACCACTTACCCCGCCCATATACCCCACTGCCCTCTTTTACAGAACAAAAACTGAGTTTATCAGATATTGGCTCGAATTACCCCAGAAGCAGACCCCATTTCGCAATGTGTTCATCCAACTCGTTCGATACAACTTTCAAGGCATAACATCCCGATGCCAGACTATTGCATACTTTCAAAATATGATCCTTAAAGGTTAACTTAGTGTCTATGGCTACACCCAAAAATTTAATATTAGATTTTATCGAAATCGCTATATCGCTAGATCATTTATATAGACAAGAAATAAAATTGGTCCTAGAACGGAACCCTGAGGTACTCCCGAAATAATTTCTCGTTTAATAGAATCAACCTCATGCAACCTGACACTCTGACATCGTCCGGAGAGATAAGACCCAAACCAGTAAAGAGCACATCCCCTGAAACCATACCACTCTAGCTTCCGTAATAGTATTCCATGATCCACGCAATCGAAAGCTTTAGCGAGATCACAAAAAACAGCCGCAGTCGCCTCACCCTCATCAACAGTTAAGATTTTGTGCTTCTCTAAGTACAAGATAACTCTTTTTTTTATAAGTTTTTCAGATACTTTAGCAGGTAACAAGGAGATTGGTTGCTTCAGAGATTCAGGAAAGATTCCTGCAGCGAAAGAATCATTTACAGCCGTCACAAATGCGTTCAAAGTAGACTCTGGTAAAGCTTCTAATACCCTCACCGAAATTTCATCGCATACTGAAGCATTTTTATTTTTAATATCGTTAAATATCGTCCTAATCTTCACGACGTCAGTTGGAGGAAAAAAAGAATCACATATAGCGAACGGCTTTAAAAACTGTAATGGATTACACCTTGGCGATATCTGATTAGCGAGATTTTCCTCAGGTCTTATATCGACATCAGATACATCATAACTACCAGATTTTCCCCTCAGGTGATTAACAATTTTCCAGCTCTCTTTTTGTTTATTGTTCGAAGATGGAATACGTGAATCATAATAGTTTTTGTTTGCTACTTTTAATGTTTTTCTGTATATTGATCTGTACTTATTGAAGTAATTAACAAAGAAGTCACAAGTTATGAAATATTTCCGCAAAGTGTGTAGAGAGCGCAAATTTTTGCTGGAAACTTTAATGCCCCTTGTGATCCAAGGCTGCCCTTTCTTGTTTTTAATGTTAACAACTGTAAATGACCGGTCAAAGACTTTATTCGAGATTCATAAGAATGAAGAAGATGAAACATTCGCAAGTACTAGTAGTACTACATCCCTTGCCTCAACATCACCAAACATGAATGAGACTGATAATCAGAAAGACAATTTAGATATAATGGGACCTTGACTGCAATTAACAATAAACTAAATATCGAAACATTTGAAGAGACCGCTTTAACTGAAGACACAAGAGAAACTACAGCTACTGAAGACAAATTTTCGGTCCACGATACCAGATATTCAGATACTCAGATTCTGATCTCGAAGATTTTTCTGACCTTTAAATTTAGTGTAAAGGTTTTATTTAAATAATTGCAGTGTAGTGCAATTATTTTATATGTTTCATCCATATTTCATGTTCATAAGGAGTATACAGGGTCCCAGTGTGTTAGGCAAAGATGCGCATTTTAGTGCTTAATAAAATGTCTTTCAGAAATTAAGAAATTCCGAATAGGTAATTCCGGTCTTCCGGAGAAATCCGAAGAAACCATAATTTTTATGAAATTATGTTAATTACTTTTTATTTAATGTTCAGAGTTACTTGATTTGTTTGTATGTTCGTATATGTAACTATTTATTTTAATTGACATTATATTTATGAATTTATGTTAATTTGTTTGTCTGTTCTTATTTGTAACTATTTATTTTATTTATTCATGTATGTATAATACTTAAACTTATTTATTTTATGTTTGAGATTCCTGTTAAACTATAGTATGTACTTAAAAGTGTTGTGAATTAATAATATGCAAACAAACAATGTTGATTTTTACATAAATTGTTCTTTTTGTGTATGTATATTATTTAATATACAAATTTTTTACATAATCTGTCCCAAATTACAATGTTTCTGAATGTTTCCATATATTTCCATAAATTACACAAAGTTTCGGAAATATTCGCAACATTCGAAAGTTTCCGAAATTTTACATCTCTACAAGGTCATTACCTATGTAAAAATACAACTATGATGTACCAAAAGTATCTCTCAGCAAAACCTATGATGATGTTATGCATTCAGGCTGGCAGTTCTTAAAGTTATTAAATTATAAAGGATGGAAATTTTAAACTCAGGTTTACAATTACGATGGAAGGCATGGACTTTCGTTTCAAAATTTGAGTTTCTCAATAACTTGTCAAAAAAACAAGACGGGAACAAAACGTAACTTTTTTTAGGGGCTTGATGGTTTGTAATCCTGCCTAGAGTGCAAGTATATAATTAATTTTTTTCTAGGCATAAGTTAAGTCTAGGTAAATGTTTCATTACGTTGAAAAAAATTGAGTACCTTTACACTCATCAGGCTTATTATAAAGACATAGCTTTTTATTCTTATTTTATTCACTCTGAAAATGTTATATATTTTTTTCACTTTGACATACATAATATATGTTTTATTTATAAAAAAAAATATATGTACTGGGTGTCCCATTTTGGGTACTTTTGCGGGGTACCTCCGTTATTTTTATAGATCGAAAGATGAGGTTTTATATATGTTTATAAGGGTATTTTGGTCTGCTGAATGCAATAAGCACATAGAAATGCACGAGGGATTAATATTTTCGAAGATATGGCTAAAGTTTCACTTTGAAATTTTTTTCTTCGAATTTCCCATCAACTCTGCGTTAACTCTTTATCGTATGTTTTAAAGTGATTATTTCCCAGCAAAATAACGCAAACCGCATCCATCTAACTTATTTTCTTTTCGAGAAATTAATTTTTTTCCGGACCGCTGCACGCGGTACATTCACAATTTTATCGTAAAATCTACCACATTTTTCAAAAACTTACAATCGTCATAAAATTTTAAAATTATTGTTAAGAATTTTGCTGGAAGGGTGGTGGTTTGTTGTGAATTAAAGTTAATAAATGAAACAAAAACCTTTCTGAAAGAACTCTATTGAACAACTGCCTAAATTAAAATTGGTTTCGTTTAAACACAGATTAACAAAAACACTTATATAGCAATTTAGGCGACTCGGCGCTCTCACACATATCTTGCCGGTGCCGCCAGCCGTAACTTAGTCTAAACAAACACATATGAAATTAATATTTTTAAAGCAATTGATTAACAATTTTAACACTCTCCCTAAAATATTAATTTTATGCTAACAAGTACATACATACTTAAATTCTAACTAAACCTAATTTTAAACGCAACAATTCATAAATTTGCTTTACTAGTGGTTTAGTCATTATATCGGCGATTTGATTTTCGCTCGGAACATACACTATATTAAATTCGCCTTTTTTATATAAGTCACGAATATAATGAAATCGGATATCGATGTGTTTTGTGCGTTTATGTCCTTCTGGGTTTTTAATCAGTTTAATCGCACTCTGATTGTCAATGCACAAAGACACATGGCTTTTCCGAATTCACGCCGCTTTCTTTAAGTATGCGCACTAGCCACACTAGGTCTTTCGCCGCACTTGCTGCACTCATATACTCCGCTTCTGTCGTAGATAAAGCGACGCACTGTTGTTTTCTGCTTTGCCATGATACTGCTGCTCCACTTATTTTGCAGATAACGCCTGTTGTTGATCTTCTGCTTTCAACATCCCCAGCAAAATCAGCATCACAAAAAACTTCCAATGATTCGTTGGTACTATAGAGCAATCCAAAATCTGCTGTACCCTTAACATAACGAAGAATTCTTTTTACAAGTTTGCAATGTGCTGCAGTAGGATTTTCTAATGCTCTTGACGCAATGTTAAGTGCATACCCAATATCTGGTCTCGTGTTAACTTGCAAAAACATTAAACTTCCCACAATTTCACGATACGGAAAACTATCAATTTCCTGCGTTATTGACATATCCGTCTGCCATCCTGGATCAATAGGCGTGGCAACCACTTTAGAATCTTCCATTCCATATTTTTTTAAAAACTTTTGAATGTAAGTTTTTTGATGAATAAAAATTGAACCATCATGCTGTTTTTCAATTTCTATTCCAATGTAATTCTTTACATTACTTGTCATCTTGGCCTTGAATGTTTTTCCGATTTTCCCAAGTAGTTTTTCTAGCTCTTCGGCGTTTGATGATGCTACCAAACCATCATCAACATATAGCAACAATAAATTTTTTTCGTTGTTGTTTCTGTTTATAAACAAACACGGATCCGAAGCACTCTCCCTGAAACCACATTCTTCAAGAAACTTTGAAAATTTTTCATTCCAACACCTTGGCGCCTGTTTTAAACCATACAGACTTTTTGTCAGTTTGCACACACGGGTTGTTCCGTCTTCAAACCCCTTTGGTTGCTTCATGAAAATTTCCTCCGTTACATTTCCATATAAAAATGCAGTTTTTATATCAAATTGCCTAAGCTGCAATTTTTCTGTTGCTGCTATACTTAGTAAGACCCGAATTGTCTCAGATCTGGCTACTGGACTAAATATCTCATTGTAGTCCACCCCTTTTTGTTGCGAACAGCCCTTTATAACCAGACGCGCTTTATATCGGTCTATTATTCCATTTTCCTTATACTTTTTACGATATACCCATCGGTTTTCAAATATTTTCTTATTTGTTGGTTTTTCCACCATAATCCACGTGTTATTTTCCAACAAAGATGACATTTCTTCCTTCATGGCATCCATCCAGTCTTCTTGTTGTTCAGATGACACTGCCTCGTTGAAATTTATTGGTTCATCCGCCAAAAACGCGACAGGTACTCCATAAAAATCTGGCTGTTTCAATTTTTTTCGATCTCTTAAGTTTCTTGCCACAGGTAAGTCCTCAGGGTCTTCCTCAGGTAAGTTTTCAGGTAAGTTTTCTTCAAATTTTTCTTCCTGAACTTCCTCCTCTTTTTCTATTACGTTGTCAACTGGTACTTTGGTTGGTAGTATTTTTTCATTTTTGAAAATCACATCACGACTTACTATCACATCATTTTTCTCAGGTATCCACACACGGTAGCCTTGCACATTTTCTGCATATCCCACAAAATAGCCTTTAACTGACTTTTTATCTAGCTTGTGCCTTTTTTCTTTTGGAATGTGTACAAAACACTCGGTACCAAAAATTTTAAAATGCGAAATTTTTGGCTGCTTTCCACTCCATATTTCTATCGGTGTTTTTCCAGGAATTCTTGTAGGCCCTGTTCTATTTAAAATATACACAGCCGTATTCATGGCTTCAGCCCACAATTCTTTTGGAAGATATGGTTTTGAGTATAACATTGACCTTGAAGACTCCACAATTGTTCGATTTTCCCTTTCAACAAAACCATTTTGTTCCGGAGTATAAGGTACTGTAACTGTTTGTGTTATACCCATTTTGCTAAGCAAACATTTCACATTTTTATTTACATATTCTTTGCCACCGTCATTTTGAATCCCTTTTACTTGATCAGTAAATTGCGTCTTTATTTCATTTAAAAAATGCTCCAATTTTTCGTACACCTCTGATTTATTTTGAATAAAATAAATCACTCGATATTTACTGTAATCATCCTTGAAAAGTAGATAATATCGATTACCGCCTAACGATTCCACTTCCATCGGGCCGCAAACATCGCTATGAATCATTTCTCGAACTTTACCAGCGCGCTCTTCTTTGCAATCCCGAAACGCTTGCCGGTGATTTTTCCCGTACGCGCATCCATCACAAACATCGCTGTCCTTTTTTAGTTCAAGTCCATAACGTTTCATAAACTCTTGCACGTGTTTATTATTTTGATGCCCAAGTCTCTCATGCCACAGTAACAAAGTGTCGCCGCCACTCTTGATTTTTTCCGAAATCAAAACATCCGCGCTCTTATCGCATGGCGTGACGATACGTAAAACTATGCGATAAAGATTTTCAGCTTCTTCGCCCACGGCCACCACTTTATTATTGCGCAACAGCTTGCAGTTTTTACCGTTATTGTTTATCACAAAATCGACGCCCTTTTTTGCCGCACATTTTACCGAAAAAAGGTTTCGCGCGATTTTTGCACATATAACACGTCATAGAGAGCTCCCGGTTTCCAAGTTCCATCAACGTACGTTTCGACATTTATTTGTCCACTCCCGTACGCGGCGATACTCTCCCCGTTTCCGACACGTATCATATGAGGCTCTGAAAAAACTTTAAATTCCACAAACCAGTCCCTACGATTCGTAATGTGATTCGTCGCACCAGAGTCAATCAACCAAACGTCAGAGCCGTTTTGCACATTATTAATTTTGTCTTTCCCCGGAATCGTCTGTTTGCATTTGTGCACTGGCATTTGATAAAAAATCCTTTTCCAAATGCCTTTTTGACCCGCACTTAACGCAACCCGGACAGTCTCGCCGAAAATGTCCCGCTTTTCCACATGTAAAACACTTTCCCTTTTTAACCACCTGCGCCTTCTTGTTCTTAGGATGAAATTGAGTTTTTGTCACTAACGCGGTTGTCAATTCGTTAATTTCTGATTCACTCTTTTGAAGACGTAACTCTTCAGTCATAAGACGAGTTGTAAGTGTTTCAATGTTACGCTTTGACGAGTCCATGGATTCCCAAGCACTATGGAAATGATTAAATTTGACTGGCAAAATTGATAAAATTCTTGCCATCAACATTGAATCTGGTATTGGACTGTTGAGTTTTTTCATTTTGCTTGCCATTTGTTCCAATTTTGAAATATGCCCTGCAATGTTTAGTGACGAGTCCCATTTTAATTCAAAAAATTGCTTTTGAATTAATCCCAAACTTTCGTCCGATTTCAAGTCATACACGCTGTGTAACTTGACCCACATTTTGGCACCTTCACAATTCATCAATAACTGCAATGGTTTCGCCTCCACAGTGGTCACAATGGTTTTCCTCGCTAACCGATCTGCCTTTGTCCACTTTCGTAATTGTTGATCGTAGTTCTGGTCTGTGCTTTCTGGCTTTACGAAGGTTCCATCGCAAACTCCCAGAGCATCCTCACTATCCAGCAACGTACTCACAACAAACTGCCATTGCTGCCAGTTGTCCGCATCCCTAAGCTTTTCAATTCTTGGTTTTTCACTTTCCATTTTTTATTGTCCACGCTTTCACGTTATCGAATGTTTACACAACTAACTTGCCACACCCGACTCGACGCCGCGCAACAAAAAACTTTTGCTCACAATAAAACCACCTTACTAACCTGGGTAACTGGGCCCATAACCTGTTAAGAATTTTGCTGGAAGGGTGGTGGTTTGTTGTGAATTAAAGTTAATAAATGAAACAAAAACCTTTCTGAAAGAACTCTATTGAACAACTGCCTAAATTAAAATTGGTTTCGTTTAAACACAGATTAACAAAAACACTTATATAGCAATTTAGGCGACTCGGCGCTCTCACACATATCTTGCCGGTGCCGCCAGCTGTAACTTAGTCTAAACAAACACATATGAAATTAATATTTTTAAAGCAATTGATTAACAATTTTAACAATTATTACCAGTTATAGATTAATTCTTTCTGAATAGATTGGTGAAAACCGCATTTTGATATCTATAAAGAGAAAAAACCTATGGATATTTTCGCCAGACCATGTAAAATCGCGAATTTTCCGATTTTCCGCGGACCGTGCAAATTCAACCGTACATCCTACGACCAAACCGATGTTATTTTCGGTTTCTGCGGCATCAAATTAGTATATAAACCACTTTTCAATGAAATCGAGATCCGAAAAATTTTTTGAAAATTTTGCATGTATATATGCATAGATTTTTTTGACGTGAAAAATTTTTTTTCGAAAATGCTTGGAAAATATATGTTTATAAGGGTATTTTGAGCTTCTGAATGCGATAAACACATACAAATGCACGAGGGATTAATCTTTTCAAAGATATGACTAAATTTTAACTTTGAAATATTTTTTTCGAATTTCCCATCAACTCCGCACTAACTCTTTATAGTATATTTTAAAGTGATTATTTCCTAATAAAACAACGCAAACCCCATCCCTCTAACTTATTTACTTTTCGAGATATCAATTTTTTTCCGGACCGCTGCACGCGGTACATTCGCAATTTTATCGTAAAATCTACCATATTTTTCGAAAACTTACAATCGTCATAAAATTTTAAAATTATTACCAGTTATAGATTAATTCTTTCTGAATAGATTGGTGAAAACCGCATTTTGATATCTATAAAGAGAAAAAAGTTACGAATATTTTCGCGAGTCCATGTAAAATTGCAAATTTTCCGATTTTCCGCGGACCGTGAAAATTCAACCGTACATCCTACGACCAAACTGATGTTATTTTCGGTTTTTGCGGCATCAAATTAGTATATAAACCACTTTTCAAAGAAATCGAGATCTGAAAAATTTTTCGAAAATTTTGCATGTATATATGCATAGATTTTTTTGACGTGAAAAACTTTTTTTCGAAAATGCTTGGAAAATATATGTTTATAAGGGTATTTTGAGCTTCTGAATGCGATAAACACATACAAATGCACGAGGGAGTAATCTTTTCAAAGATATGACTAAATTTTAACTTTGAAATATTTTTTTCGAATTTCCCATCAACTCCGCACTAACTCTTTATAGTATATTTTAAAGTGATTATTTCCTAATAAAACAACGCAAACCCCATCCCTCTAACTTATTTACTTTTCGAGATATCAATTTTTTTCCGGACCGCTGCACGCGGTACATTCGCAATTTTATCGTAAAATCTACCATATTTTTCGAAAACTTACAATCGTCATAAAATTTTAAAATTATTATCAGTTATAGATTAATTCTTTCTGAATAGATTGGTGAAAACCGCATTTTGATATCTATAAAGAGAAAAAAGTTACGAATATTTTCGCGAGTCCATGTAAAATTGCAAATTTTCCGATTTTTCGCGGACCGTGAAAATTCAACCGTACATCCTACGACCAAACTGATGTTGTTTTCGGTTTTTGCGGCATCAAATTAGTATATAAACCACTTTTCAATGAAATCGAGATCTGAAAAATTTTTCGAAAATTTTGCATGTATATACGCATAGATTTTTTTGACGTGAAAAATTTTTTTTCGAAAATGCTTGGAAATTATATGTTTATAAGGGTATTTTGAGCTTCTGAATGCGATAAACACATACAAATGCACGAGGGATTAATCTTTTCAAAGATACGACTAAATTTTAACTTTGAAATATTTTTTTCGAATTTCCCATCAACTCCGCACTAACTCTTTATAGTATATTTTAAAGTGATTATTTCCTAATAAAACAACGCAAACCCCATCCCTCTAACTTATTTACTTTTCGAGATATCAATTTTTTTCCGGACCGCTGCACGCGGTACATTCGCAATTTTATCGTAAAATCTACCATATTTTTCGAAAACTTACAATCGTCATAAAATTTTAAAATTATTACCAGTTATAGATTAATTCTTTCTGAATAGATTGGTGAAAACCGCATTTTGATATCTATAAAGAGAAAAAAGTTACGAATATTTTCGCGAGTCCATGTAAAATTGCAAATTTTCCGATTTTCCGCGGACCGTAAAAATTCAACCGTACATCCTACGACCAAACTGATGTTATTTTCGGTTTTTGCGGCATCAAATTAGTATATAAACCACTTTTCAATGAAATCGAGATCTGAAAAATTTTTCGAAAATTTTGCATGTATGTATATACGCATAGATTTTTTTGACGTTAAAATTTTTTTTTCGAAAATGCTTGGAAATTATATGTTTATAAGGGTATTTTGAGCTGCTGAATGCAATAAACACATAGAAATACACGAGGGATTAATATTTCCGAAGATATGACTAAATTTTCACTTTGAAATATTTTTTTTGAATTTCTCATCAACTCCGCACTAACTTTTTATAATATGTTTTAAGGTGATTATTTCTTAATAAAACAACGCAAATCGCATCCCTCGAACTTATTTACTTTTCGAGATATCAATTTTTTTCCGGACCGCTGCACGCGGTACATTCGCAATTTTATCGTAAAATCTACCATATTTTTCGAAAACTTACAATCGTCATAAAATTTTAAAATTATTACCAGTTATAGATTAATTCTTTCTGAATAGATTGGTGAAAACCGCATTTTGATATCTATAAAGAGAAAAAAGTTACGAATATTTTCGCGAGTCCATGTAAAATTGCAAATTTTCCGATTTTCCGCGGACCGTAAAAATTCAACCGTACATCCTACGACCAAACTGATGTTATTTTCGGTTTTTGCGGCATCAAATTAGTATATAAACCACTTTTCAATGAAATCGAGATCTGAAAAATTTTTCGAAAATTTTGCATGTATGTATATACGCATAGATTTTTTTGACGTTAATTTTTTTTTCGAAAATGCTTGGAAATTATATGTTTATAAGGGTATTTTGAGCTGCTGAATGCAATAAACACATAGAAATACACAAGGGATTAATATTTCCGAAGATATGACTAAATTTTCACTTTGAAATATTTTTTTTGAATTTCTCATCAACTCCGCACTAACTTTTTATAATATGTTTTAAGGTGATTATTTCTTAATAAAACAACGCAAATCGCATCCCTCGAACTTATTTACTTTTCGAGATATCAATTTTTTTCCGGACCGCTGCACGCGGTACATTCGCAATTTTATCGTAAAATCTACCATATTTTTCGAAAACTTACAATCGTCATAAAATTTTAAAATTATTACCAGTTATAGATTAATTCTTTCTGAATAGATTGGTGAAAACCGCATTTTGATATCTATAAAGAGAAAAAAGTTACGAATATTTTCGCGAGTCCATGTAAAATTGCAAATTTTCCGATTTTTCGCGGACCGTGAAAATTCAACCGTACATCCTACGACCAAACTGATGTTGTTTTCGGTTTTTGCGGCATCAAATTAGTATATAAACCACTTTTCAATGAAATCGAGATCTGAAAAATTTTTCGAAAATTTTGCATGTATATACGCATAGATTTTTTTGACGTGAAAAACTTTTTTTCGAAAATGCTTGGAAAATATATGTTTATAAGGGTATTTTGAGCTTCTGAATGCGATAAACACATACAAATGCACGAGGGATTAATCTTTTCAAAGATACGACTAAATTTTAACTTTGAAATATTTTTTTCGAATTTCCCATCAACTCCGCACTAACTCTTTATAGTATATTTTAAAGTGATTATTTCCTAATAAAACAACGCAAACCCCATCCCTCTAACTTATTTACTTTTCGAGATATCAATTTTTTTCCGGACCGCTGCACGCGGTACATTCGCAATTTTATCGTAAAATCTACCATATTTTTCGAAAACTTACAATCGTCATAAAATTTTAAAATTATTACCAGTTATAGATTAATTCTTTCTGAATAGATTGGTGAAAACCGCATTTTGATATCTATAAAGAGAAAAAAGTTACGAATATTTTCGCGAGTCCATGTAAAATTGCAAATTTTCCGATTTTCCGCGGACCGTGAAAATTCAACCGTACATCCTACGACCAAACTGATGTTATTTTCGGTTTTTGCGGCATCAAATTAGTATAAAAACCACTTTTCAATGAAATCGAGATCTGAAAAATTTTTCGAAAATTTTGCATGTATGTATATACGCATAGATTTTTTTGACGTTAAAATTTTTTTTTCGAAAATGCTTGGAAATTATATGTTTATAAGGGTATTTTGAGCTGCTGAATGCAATAAACACATAGAAATGTACGAGCGATTAATATTTCCGAAGATATGACTAAATTTTCACTTTGAAATATTTTTTTTGAATTTCTCATCAACTCCGCACTAACTTTTTATAATATGTTTTAAGGTGATTATTTCTTAATAAAACAACGCAAATCGCATCCCTCGAACTTATTTACTTTTCGAGATAAATTTTTTTCCGGACCGCTACATTCCAATTTTATCGTAAAATCTACCATATTTTTCGAAAAACAATCGTCATAAAATTTTAAAATTTTTCAGTTATAGATTAATTCTTTCTGAATAGATTGGTGAAAACCGCATTTTGATATCTATAAAGAGAAAAAAGTTACGAATATTTTCGCGAGTCCATGTAAAATCACGAATATTCCAATTTTCCGCGGACCGTGTAAATTCAACCGTACATCCTATGACCAAACTGATGTTATTTTCGGTTTCTGCGGCATCAAATTAGTATACAAACCACTTTTCAATAAAATCGAGATCCGAAAAATTTTTCGAAAATTTTGCATGTATATACAGGGTGTTTCTTAATTGAGTGTCAATATTCAAGGTGATTTTTGGGTCCATTTTAAGAAGAAAACTTCATATAAACATATGTCCTAAACCGTGTAAATTTTGAGATACAGGGTGTTAAACTTTTAATAATTTCATAATTTTTCAATAATATCTCGAATACCACTCTAGATATTGTTATGAAATTTGGTATAGAGGTACTATGCATCTAGTGGAATTTTTTGATGTAGAACATTTTTTTTTTATTTCCACCAGTGGCGCCCGTACGGAATCCGACCTGTATATTTTCCCCAGACATTGATGGTACGCCACTGATTTTTTTTTTTTAATAAAAGTTATTTTTGAAATTCCTATTCATTTTTGAGCAAGTTTGGTCTCTTGGTAATTTTGAGTTGAACGCACGGTTTTCGTTTTAAAAAATAAAAACCGTTTCTCTGCAGAGTTTTAACAATATCGCTAATATGACAATACCAATCGCCATGGCATGCAAGGAATTTTTTTTTTACTGAAATTCAAGAAATCAAATTTGCTTATGAATAACTAATACCCAAAGATTTCAAAATTATTATTTGAGCTTATAATTTTTTAACACGAAACTATAAAATAATATTAGTTCATTAATAAAGAAAGATTACTAATAATAATTATTATTGTAGTAGGTTTTGGCTGTCAGAATTAATACTTCTCTTGTAACTTAATTTGACAGTTCATCTTTAAGATTCAGTCGGGTTTAATTAATTTTCTGTTTTAAAAGGGGCCCATCGGACTGTAAGAACTCCAGAAATTGAAGAGTAAAGTATTAAATTCCATAGATGAAAATCCTGAACTGAGTACTAGGAAAATTGGAATTAACCTAAATATTTCGCACATCCTAGTTTGGAGAATTCTACATGATTTTTTTTATACCCATATCACATTCAACGAGTGCAAGATTTACTTCCCTAAGATCTTCCTTTCCGAGTTAATTTTTGTGAATGGTTTTTGGAAAAAATTGCGCGTAATCCCTTATTTGATCGCGAAATAATGTTCACAGATGAAGCGAACTTCTCCAGGAACGCTATCAGAAACTTCCACAATAATCATATCTGGGCCGACGAGAACCCCCATGCCATTGTAGAACATCATTATCAAGAGCAATTCTCTGTAAATGTTTAGGCTGGCATTACCGAAAATCACCTAATTGGACCTTTTTTCCTCCCAGAAAGACTAAATGGCCATAATTATCGCCGGTTTCTTGAGAACGATTTGCCGATATTGTTAGAAGATATACCAATTCTGATTAGAAACAGAGAATATTTGAACCGCACATTTAACAACAGATGGGTAGGTCGTGGCGGACCCCAACCATGGCCCCCTAGGTCCCCAGACCTAAATAGTTTGGATTATTTTCTATGGGGACATCTTAAATCTTTAGTTTACCTCACCCTAGTAAATACTGTAGAGGAGCTGAAGGATCGTATAAGAGATTCTTGCGATATTATCAGAAACACCGAGGGTATCCTTCAAAGAGTTCGCGATAACATGAGGAAACGGGCTGAAGCGTGTATTCTCCAAGGTGGTGGGCATTTTCAACAACTTATCTAATTTTTTTCTTCTATTTTATTTCACAAAGTGTGCTGTCAATTTGTTAAAACCTAATTATTTTTGTTGAAATTATTAATTATGTACCTAGTTGTATTAGTATAGTTTTGTAAATAACTTGTTATTGTTGAAGAATGTCATATTATTTTAATAAAATTTATAAAAAGGATTTATGAAGGAACAGACTTCTGAAAAACATTGACATGGTGGTCCTAGATTGGTGGCTAAAGACTACATACTATTATCAACAAATATCTCTCACTAAGATAAAGCGATTTCTGATTTTAATAAGAATGGACATAGTAATTACTTTCACGCCACTGATTTTTCTAAAATAAAGCATTTTTATTGATTCATTTGTTTGTTTTTGAAAACTTTTAGTATTTATTTTCGACAAGATTTAATTTCTCGAGTTTAATACAATAATATTCCTCTGCATGCATGGTGATATCGGTCTTATGACCAGGATTCCGAATCACGAAAACCGTGCGTCCACAAAATTACCAAGGGATCAAACTTGCTCAAAAATGAATGGGAATTTTAAAAATAATTTTTATTTAAAAAAAATCAGTGGCGTACCATCAATATCTGGGAAAATATGCAGGTCGGATTCCGTACGGACACCACTGGTGGAAATTAAAAAAATGTTCTACATCAAAAAATTCCACTAGAGGCATAGTACCTCTCTACAAAATTTCATTACAATATCTAGAGTGGTATTCGAGATATTATCGAAACATTATGAAATTATTGAAAGTTTAACACCCTGTATCTCAAAATTTACACCGTTTAAGACATATGTTTATATGAAGTTTTCTTCTTAAAATGAACCCAAAAATCACCTCCTTAAATATTGACACTCAATTAAGAAACACTCTGTATATATGCATGAATTTTTTTGACGTGAAATTTTTTTTTTCGAAAATGCTTGGAATATTTATGTTTATAAGGGTATTTTGAGCTGCTTAATGCAATAAACACATACAAATGCACGAGAGATTAATCTTTTCGAAGATATGACTAAATTTTCACTTTAAAATTTTTTTTTTTCGAATTTCCCATCAACTTTGCTCTAACTCTATATAATATCTTTTAAAGTGATTATTTCTCAATAAAACAATGCAATCCGCATTCCTCCAACTTATTTACTTTTCAAGATATTGATTTTTTTCCGGAGCGCTGCACGCGGTACATTCGCAATTTTATCGTAAAATCTACCATTATTTTTCGAAAACTTACAATCGTCACAAAAATTTGAAATAATTACTAGTTATAGACTCATTCTTTCTGAATCGATTCGTCAAAACCGAATTTTGATATCTATAAAGGGAAAAAAGTTACGAATATTTTCGCGAGACCATGTGAAATCTTTTCTCTGTAACTAACTAACTAATTCCAATTTGTTAAATATGACATAAACCAGTTGTAGCAATTACCCTGGAATCCATAAAGCTATAACTTTTTGAGAACTTCATGATTTACACAGTCAAATCTTTGGATTAATCGCAAAAATCCACAGCAACCAAATCATGATTGTTTAAACCAGAATACATTTTTTCTAAAAAGGAAAATATTGCATATATTGCAAATACACAGGTGAATATTTAGAGTGGTATTTTATTATTGTTTATAATTTATAAATTGCTGTAATAAATGTTGCTACTGTAATGAATAAACAAACCAACAAAATTAATTAATAAAACATTTCTTACCATTAAGACTCCATATGTGCCCCGGTAATGAATGCGCAGCATACACCCTGGTAAGTGCAGCCGCAGCAGCATGTCCTATCAGCCCTCCTTGGGCCCCCTCTTCACCCGCGCTGCTGTCCGTATCCGCCCCCGGACTCCCAGCCACTGAACCCTCACCTCCCAAAGTGGGGCCACCATTTTCGGCATGGTGAGAGTCGTTTGCAGAGCTGCCGTGAAGGTCGGGAACACTTGATAAAGATCTGGAAGTGAATTTAATTTCCAGAATTGAACATTTTAATTAAAAAAAAATACAGTTGGGTATCAGACAGATCATATTTGGTAGAAAAATTAATCTAATAGGGCCAATGTCCCTAGGCCAGCCCTGTCAAACATGCGGCCCAGTCTGCGGCTCAAGTCAGTGTTGAAAACAGCCAGATAATGCGGACCGCGAACAAGTTGAAAACTGTTTTTGAAAGCGCACGCCGCTGCAACAACGATTGGTTTAATAAAATGTACAATTGTACATAGTGCCATCTATGTTTAGGAGGATGAACTACACATACTCAACCTAAAACCTAAAGCCAAACGTTATATGGCTTGTTCCATGAAATTCTACCGCGCAAAAACACTGAACTGAATATTCTGGAGAGAACTCGAGAAATCACAATCCGTATATAAGTAGTGTTCGATTGAGTTCAGTCGTTCAGTGCTTAGTCAGTTATGAGTCAGTTGCGATAGATAGGATGAATTTCATCCAGCTTTACAAGTCCAGTTCCGTGGCGACTGTCCAGCACTATTATCCATAAAAACAAATTTGAAAGTTCATGTTTTTCACAAAGCTAACTATGAAAGAATTAATGAGTTTCTGGGACAACAGGATTGGAATTTTGTGGACACTGTGATGGAAATTGACATGTTGGTTGATAGACTTTATGACATTCTGTATACTGCTGTCGATAGGTTTGTTCCAACGAAGTATATCTGTGATAGTAAATTTCCTAGTTGGTATAGTCCAGAACTAAAGAGGCTGATAAACAGGAAAAACAGGCTTCACAAAACTTTCAAAAGAACTGGTGATCAGAAAGATAATGAACGATACTCTATCATACGTCGTGAATGCAAGTACCATATTGATTTATGTTACTTGCTATATGTGTCTAACACGGAACATATGATACCGAGCAATATAAAGTACTTTTGGTCATATTTAAACAGCCTGAACAAGAATAACGGAATCCCTGTTAACATGAAGTATCAGGGAGAGGAACTGCATTCTCCAGAGGAAATAGCATGTGCTTTTGCAAGGCATTTCCAGTCATGTTACTGCGACCACGATGATGTTAACATCTTACCAATGGAACATATCTATCCTGTGGTGCATCTGTTTCAATATACTTTCACAATCGACAAAGTCGCAACTAAGTTGGGAAGTCTTGACTGTAGTAAGAGTGCAGGACCAGACGGTTTGTCTCTGTTGTTCCTTAAGTCCTGGTGCCATTTCTCTTTCTAGGCCTCTCTGCAGCATATTTCAGAGATCTTTTTCAACTGGAGTATTCCCAACTAAATGGAAACAATCCACCATTTTTCCAATATACAAATCTGGCGATCGAGACCACATTGAGAACTATAGAGGGATTTCTCTGCTCTGCATCTTGGGAAAGATATTTGAATCCATGGTAACGGAGGACCTATTTTATGCCTTTAAATGGCACATCGCTCTACAACAGCACGAATTTTTTGAGAACAGATCTACGACGTCCAATCTGGCAGCATATCAGGACTTCCTCGTGCGTGCCTTAGAGGAGGGTAATCACGTAGATACCATTTATACAGACTTTTCAAAAGCGTTTGACAGTGTGTGTCACAAACTTTTATTGTGTAAGCTTGAATGCTTAGGGGTGTGTGGACCCTACCTGGCGTGGATCGCTTCCTACCATTTTTCTCGAAAACAGACAGTTAAATTGTTTGGTGCTGTTTCTGGTGAAATTGATGTTACTTCGGGAGTTCCCCAAGGATCTCATCTGGGCCCAATATTGTTTTTATTGTTTGTGAACGACATTACTTGTAATTTCGTGTTCTGTAAATGTCTACTATATGCTGACGATTTGAAATTGTTTGCAAGAGTAAAAACTATCAGTGACTCTGAAATGTTACAAAATGATCTCAATAGACTGGATAATTGGTGTGAACGTAATTATTTGAAGCTCAATGTTAATAAATGTAAAATCATGAGATTCTACATAGTACAAATGCCTGTGATATTTCATTATACTCTCTGTGATAATGCTCTGCAATCTGCAATAACATTTAACGACCTAGGTGTAATTTTTGACCGTGAGCTGAGTTTTAATCAACATATTGATAGGATAGTTGCTAGAAGTTTTAGAATGTTAGGCTTTTTAAAAAGAAATTGTAGATATATAGAGGACATCAAAGCTCTAAAGACACTGTACAATTCATTGGTTAGAAGTATATTGGAATATGCGTCTATTGTTTGGTCACCAATTTATCAAGTCCACATAAATCGTTTAGAAAGAGTACAGTCAAAATTTGTTAAGTTTATTCTATTTAAGCAACATATACCATACACTGACATATCACACGAAACTCGTTTATTATTAGTTGGATACTCTAGCCTAGAATCTCGGCGTAAAAACAGCTTTTTATTTTTCCTTCATAAGCTGGTTAATGGGCACATGGACTGTGAAGAACTCTTACAAGCAATAAATTTTCGTGTACCTAACAGAAATACTCGCCAAAGACTCTTATTCAATTGTTTAATACACAGAACTAATTACGGACAAAAGGCTGTTGTCGACAGAATGTGTAATATATTTAATGAAAACTTTACAGATATTGACATCTTTAATATGTCGATAAATCAAATAAAACGCATTGTATTTTAAATTGTTGTTTAGTTTATACTTTAAATTGTTTAGTTTATAGAATTGTAGTGTATTTGTGTTCTATTTGGAAATTTTATTTTGTAAATTTTCTGACATAACATTGGCTCCGCTAAAAAATGACTAGCTATTATTTTAAGGTTTATCTATCAGTTTGATAGTTTTTAATTTGATTTTTGTCTAAACATTTAAGTGTGGTGTTTCTTTTTCTTATATACTCCTGACTATTTTTAAATGATATCACTGACATGTAATTTTATTCTAATTTTTGGTAGTGCCATTTGGAAATATTATTTCTGTAGTGTACTGATTGAAATAAATAAATAAATAAATAGATAGAGTTTCGAATTAAGTTGCGCACTTATTGTTACAACACTTAACAGTACTTATTATTTATTTCAGATACAGTTTTTAACACGTCTCTTTCAAAACCAAGTTGTAGTAAGAGGAAACTTGTGGACGAGCATCGTATGTTTCAAGAAAAGTGGGAATTAGAGTTTTTTTGCTGTGAAGTGAAAGAAAAAATTATTTGTTTGATTTGTAATAGTACAGTCGGTGTCCCAAAATTATATAATATAAAACATCACTATGATATTCATAAAACTATGTTTGACAAGTATACAGGCATGGTCAGAAACGAAAAGTTAAATAAGTTAAAATCACGGTTGAAAGATCAGCAGCTTATGTTTACACGTCCAAAGCAAGAAAATGAATCTGTCCTTCAAACGAGCTACGTACTCTCGGAGTTGATCGCGAAACACTCAAAACACAAATGGTTTTGAAGGTGAATTTATAAAAGAGTTCCTTGTAAAGGCCGCGGTAATTGTAAGTCCCGGGAGCGTGAAGGCGTCTTGTCCTGGAATACTGTCGCTGAAAGAGTTACTGAGTTGGCTGCCAATATAAGTGATCAGATAAAAACAAAATTAAACTCTTTCATTGCATTTTCTATTGCCTGTGACGAAAGTATGGATGTGTGTGGTGTGGCGCAACTCGCTGTTTTTCTTCGTGGGGTTGATACAGATATCAATTTGTATGAAGAATTACTGGAATTAGTACCATTGCATGATACAACTGAGAAGGATATTTTCAATGCCGTTTATGGACTTCTGCAAAAGTACAATTTAGATTTGTCAAAATTGTGTTCCGTTGCAACAGACGAAGCTCCTTCAATAACTGGAGTAAAAAATGGCTTCGTTAAAATATTACAGACAAAAATCAGTCATCAAGTATTCAAAAGTCCTTTGATCTTGGTTCCTTTCCGGAGATTTGGAGGTTTCCTACCCTGATTTCAATATTTAAATCCGGTGATAGATGCGACATAAAAAACTACACGGTTTTTCGTTACTTTCCCATCATACCAAAGCTGTTCGAGGCTATTGTCACCGATGAAATTTTTGAATCGCTGAAACCTTATATTTCGGGGGAGCAACATGGTTTTCATCGTGATCGCTCAACGACTACGAATCTGGCGGTATTTCAAAATTACCTAATAACATCAGTTGAAGCCGGTCAACAAATTGATGTCGTTTACACTGACATATCCAAGGCGTTTGACAGTGTGTCATGAGCTTCTTCTAGCAAAATTGCAACAGATTGGCCTTTCTGGAAGCTATATTGAGTGGATTAAGTCGTACTTGTTTAATCGACGTCAACAGGTCAACGTGCGTGGCTCGTTTTCCAATGAGATTGTTGTAACATCAGGGGTCCCACAGGGGTCACATATCTGCCCAATTCTCTTTTTACTCTTTATAAATGACATTGTATCTTATTTTAAAGTGTCGAAATACCTTTTATATGCAGACAACTTAAAATTATTTTCTCCTGTTTCCCTTGACTCCAATCAACTGCAGTCTGACATTGAAAGACTTGACAAATGGTGTAATACCAATTACCTGCATCTTAACATTACTAAAGTTCTCCGTTTTTTTAAATGCAATAATTCCATTCTTTCCACGTACTATATAAACAACATAAGTCTCGAAGTTGTTACAACTTTTAACGATTTGGGTGTCACTTTCGATGAAAGCCTCACATTTAATCTGCACATTGATAACATTGTGCTTAAGGGTTTTAGACTGCTAGGTTTTATTAAAAGACACACTAAGCATGTCACTGATACTAAAGTGATTACAAGTCTCTATAACTCTTTAGTAAGGAGTATCTTAGAATATTGCTCTACCATACGGAGCCCTTCGTATCAGTGTCACATCGACAGGATTGAAAAAGTTCAGAATAAATTTGCAAAGTACCTTTTATTCAAGTTTAATTTTCCATATCAAGATCTGTCTTATAATACAAGAATTCTTCTCTGCGGCCTACAGACCCTTGAGTTTTCGGCGAAGAAAGACATAATTAGGTCCATTCGGTATCTTGTTGAGTATGAGTGGTTTTCCATATTTTTCTTAAATTTGTTTTTGTTCAGTATGTAAATCGATGTCAACGTTAGTAATTTGTGTTTATTAAAAACATCTCTACATGTATCCATTCTCTTAAGACCAAAAATAAGTCTTAGCACTCGTTTTTGACATATAAATATTCTGTTAACATTCACTGCTTGACCCCAGAATATAATGTTATAGGAAAGGTGCGGATACACTAGTGCATAATATGTTGTCATAAGGGTTGATTGTGGAACTGTTTGACTCAGTTTCAAAGTTGCAAAAAAGGCCTTGTTTAGCTTAGAACATATATGATCTAATTGGGGCTCCCAACTAAATGTTGAATCCAGGTACATTCCGAGAAGTTTGGCAACTGGTTTATCATTTCCTAACTGAACCCTTTGATTTGTTTTATGGAAATGCACTGTCACAGTCTTGTTTTCGTTGAGGATTTGTTGGTTTGAAAAGCACCACTGGTTCATGTTGTTGCATACTTCTGTAATTTTTTGAATAATATCAGCTTCCGTATTTGCAGAGATTGCGACTGAGGTGTCATCGGCAAATTTAATAGTCATTTCTGGAAGAGTTAGGTCATTGACATAAATTATGAATAATAGAGGAGCTAGTACTGATCCTTGCGCTGTACCTATGTTAATATCATATTCGTCAGAGACCAGTGTATCGATTTTCACTTGTATTTTTCTATGGGACAAGAATGAAGTTATTAGTGACAGTATGTTCCCTCTGATCCCAATGCTGTAGAGTTTTTGGCTCACAAAATCTAGATTTATTATATCAAAGGCTCTCGATAGGTCAAAGAAAAGCCCTACAACAATTTTGTTTTCCTCCAATTGGGTATGAATAAATTCCGCATAATCGAAAGATGCGGTCTCTGTTGATCTAATGGATCTAAATCCATGTTGATCGTTGCAAATAATGTTGTACTTTGTAAGGAAGGCCATTAATATTTTGTAAAGCACTTTTTCAAAAATTTTTGAAAAGATGCTTAAGAGTGATACTGGTCTGTAATTTTCAATATCAGCTTCGTTACCATTTTTATGTATTGGTACAATATTTGCCATCTTTAGAGCTGTTGGGAACTTTCCGGTTTGGATCGAGTAATTTATTAGGATTTATAGGAGTATACTAAGTTTGTTACATGCCCTTTCCACAGCTATCACCAAAATTTCATCATAGCCTGTAGATTTTTTATTTTTTAGGGATAATATTATCAGGCGAACTTCTTCCTCTGTTGTAGGTTCGATAAACATAGATTTTACTAACATTGTTGTTGTTGTAGGGGCATTTGATAGGTTTCCTCCAAAATGTTTTTGTATCTTGTTTTCAGCAACAGTTGAGAAGAAATTGGCAAATAGATTGGCTACTTCTTTTTTGTCACTTATCTGTTGGCCATTGTAATTTAGTTGTAAGGGTTTTTGTTCTTTCTTTTTTCTGAGCTCCTCATTTATAATTTTCCATGTTTCTTTGGATTTATTGATAGAATTTTCTATTTTTTGTCCATTAAAATTTGTTTTTGCATCTTTGATGTTTTGTCTATAGGCCTTTTTCTTGATTTTATATTGTTCTACAAGTTCTTTGTTATTGTTAGTGTGTCGTATAAGAAAGTTTAAGTTTATTAGTTCCTCCTTGCTTCGAACTATGTCTTCGTTTAGCCATCTATCATTTTTTGGTATTGGTTTGACAGTTCTTTTTGGGCAAGTGTGGTCAAAGTTCCAGAGAATTGTTGTAGAGAAGTTTTTGTATGCGTTATCGATGTTCTTTTCGTTGATATCGTCCCATTTTTCATGTTGTAGGCTAATTTTGAAGTCATCAAGTTTATCTGAAAGTATTCTTATAATTTTCGGTTGTTAGTTAATGAATGGAGGAATTGACTGTGAAATACTACTACAGTCAGTCTCCTTTTTGGTTCCTATCAGAAGAACGAGACAATCACAAATGTTTTTTGAAAAGTATCATTGTAGTAATTATGGGTCTAATGCATTTGTTGACCGACTAGTATATAATTATAATCGTCACTTTTCTTTATCTCAATACAATTAAAAACGCAGTTGAATGGATTGATTATGTGATTGTCCTCTGTTCTTATATGTTTTGTCTGATAATGGTGTCACCATTCTTTGTTTTGATTGTTTTAATTATTTGACAATATATATTTTTGGTCTTATTTTACTCTTAATATTATCTATTTTTATTCTGCGAATTCGTACCATTTGGAATGTTTAGCATTCCTTAGAGCACATTGCCCAATGCATGCATCGGCTACGTTCTTATATTAATTAAAAAAAATAACATTTGGTTACTATCCGAAACAAGGTTATAACCACTTTAATCTGTTAAATATTTTTGGAAAGCTATCCCTTGAAAATAGGCAAATAAAAACATGCCTCTAGTATGTGTTCAAGATCTTAACTAATAGAATAGACTGTCCGGATATTCTCTAACAGCTGCCATTTTTGATAAACAGATCTAGAACAAGACAGACAAAGACATTTTATGTCGCCTTTTCTAGAATAAATGTTTATAAATTAGTGTTAGTAGTGTTCATAAATTTATTGACCTTATACAGGGTCCGGCAAAATGATCTCCCACATTTTGTACCGCCGCTGCGCACGAATCACTGAAGAGAAGGGGTGCTTAGTGTATTTAGCCGGTAGCTCGCGCCTTGCCATTTCAGTTGTCGCCATGAATTGGACGGGCGAGCATCGTGCATTCATTATCGAATCGTTTATGAAAAATAACGAATCTGTGACGACGTCGCAAAGAAATTTTCGTACTCACCTCGCGCTTGGTAGACATGCTCCGGTTCCAGATCGCAAAACAATACTGTTGTGGGTTTCAAACTTTAGAGCCACAGGTTCAGCCTTAAAAAGAAAATCAACTGGCAGACCCAGAAGTGCTAGGACACCTGAAAATATTGCAGCTGTGAGAGAAGCAGTGGAACGATCTCCTACCCGTTCAGCTGGTAAACATGCTTCTGCTTTGCGTTTGTCAGATCGTTCTGTGAGAAGAATTTTACACGCAGAACTGAAGTTTCACCCATACAAAATTATGATCGTGCAAGAACTTAGTGAACGAGACTGGGAAAATCGCAGAGTATGTTCTAACGACATTCTTCAAAACGTCCCACAAAACGCTGTCTTAATTACGAGTGACGAAGCGCATTTCCACTTATCTGGCTGTGTGAACAAGCAGAATTTTCGCTACTGGGCACCAGAAAATCCGCGGCAGCTGCATGAAAAGCCACTTCACAGCCCACGTGTTACTGTTTGGTGTGCTGTTGGATTATTTGGCGTTTGGGGTCCCTACTTTTTTGAAGAGGGTGGCGTAACGGTTACCGTAACTGCTGATCGATATATCGACATGCTACGTAATTTTTTGGAACCAAAACTTAGAGAACTTGAACATCCGGATGTGTGGTTCCAACAGGATGGAGCTACAGCTCATACGGCGAGAAGGTCAATGGACGTTTTAAGGGAAATGTTTCCAGGACACGTAATCTCGTTACGTGGAGATGTTGGGTGGCCTGCGCGTTCTCCCGATCTTGCCCCATGCGACTTTTTTCTTTGGGGCTACCTGAAAGCGAAGGTCTTTGAACACCATCCCCGAATCATTGACGAACTGAAAGCAGCAATACACCAAGAAATTGCAGGAATATCGCCTCAAATAACTGCTCAAGTGATGGAAACCTTTAGAAATCAGCTTCGAATGTGCATCGAAAAAAATGGTCGCCACTTGGACTCTGTTATTTTCAAAACTTAATGAAAACAAATGGCATAGTGTAGATTTCCATTTAATAATAAAAAAGATTAAATAGCATTTACAATGGCGTTTTTATTAAAGATTAAAATTGGGAGTTGCCGGACCCTGTAAATAAAAAATTGTTTGCTTCTCAGGCTTGGGATTGAACTTTTTAGTACAGTTAGGGTACTGTTTAGTTTAGTATATTATAACCGAGGTATCTGTAACTGGCTTAAATGCGGTAGATGCTTTATTCAATAAATAAATAAATAAACTTGGACTTTATCAAGTTTATAACCTGAGTCCTCTTGAAGAAAAATTAAATTCATATTTTACATTTCACTTTTACGAAAACCATATCACACTGGTGTACAGGTAATGGGTGCATAATTGCAAGAGATGTAAAGGATTTTCTAATCAAGATGTGGTGCCTATACTGCAGTGATCGCCAACCCGTCGATCGCGATCTACCGATAGCTCACGAATATATTTCTGGTAGCTCAGAACATATCTTGTAAAATAGAAGCGTTCATAAATTTTGAAAAAAATCACTCACTGTACTCTGGGCAACAGCTGCTAAAATTTACCAGAGCGCCACCATCGCGTGAATGTTTGAGAACACGAGAACGATCTGGATTGCTTTGAACGCGATAAATGCGCATGCCGGGGATACAAGGCATTCAGTTTAAAACTACAAGGCATTAGATATGTTTATATACAGAGTGAGCAATACAAAAAATTATGGACAGCAGTAGTAAGAAAGTAAAGACATACAATTTTTATTAGGAATGGGAAAAACAGTATTTTTTTACTGAAGTTAAAAATAAAAAATGTATGTTTGTTATGTAATGCCTGTGTTTCGGTTGCTAAGAAAGAAAATATTGAGAGGCATCATAAAAGTGTACATCCGAACTTTGAAAAATATTTCCCATTACATGCTGCCAGCAGAAAAGAAAAATTTAGTCAATTAAATGACCAGTTAATTGGACAACAGAACTGACTTAACAGTCACAGTAACTCCAAACCAACCAAGCAATGTTGAACCTACACTAATAGAAATGAAAGAAAGAGAGTCCAGAGCATCTAATGCACTGATCTTTGGAGCCGAAGAAGCTAAGTCAGCTAAAATAGAGGAACGTAAGGAGCACGATGAGCAAATAGTTAAGGACATACTAAACTCTGTTTGTGAAGACACCTTAAAGAAACCACTACACATCATCCGAGTAGGTCTATATAACCCACAGAAGCAGAGGCCTATAAAGGTTATTTTTGGCTCCAAAAAGGAGGCTCGCAAAGTGCTTCAAAACAAGAATAAACTCCCTAAACTCAGTGGTAAATACATTAAATATGATCAGACTAGTATGCGGCACACTTACCTTAAAAATCTCCTAGCTGAAATGCAAAGAAGAATGCACCTCGGGGAAGCTGACCTAAAGATAAAATACTTTAATGGATTGCCAAGGATTATTAAGCCTAGACTTCCGACGGCCCAGACTGCGACCCCTAAGGACTCAAAAAACTAAACACTCAGACATGCACCTCCATAACATTTCTGTACACTAACCTTATACATACCGGACGCTCTGATCTCTATTTCCGGCTATGTTTTGTTTAGAGAGGACCAGTCAACTACAAATGAGCAGGGTGTTGTACGGCGGGGTGGAGGAGTATGTGTTTATGTCAAGAGCGAGATTCATGGTCACCAGGTTGTTTGTAATAAACGGGTGATGCTAGTCGGTTCCACTCAAATAGACACTATATGGTTGAATGTCAAGGTTGGAGCAGTCCATCTATTACTGGGATGCGTATACCGACCACCCAATTGCTCAGTGGATGAAAACAATAAAATTCTGGAGATGCTTGCTGAATTAAGTGATACTAATATTACATCAATAGTTTTTGGGGATCTAAGCTATCCTGAGATAAACTGGACCCTGGGTCAAGTGACAAAACATAATCCCTCTGCTGAAGGGTTTCTTTGGGCTTACCAAAAATCGGTGGTGTACCAGTTGGTAAATTTTAACACGCGGTTTAGAGAGGGTACTGACCCATCCCTTCTTGACATATGTTTGATGCCTGATGAGAGACTTATGACAGTGGTGGAGGTTCCTCCTCCAATTGGTAAAAGTGATCATGTGACCATATTAGCCACCGCTCAGCTTATGTTAACACCACTTACAAGGAACCTACAACAACCGCAAAAGCTATTGGAAGGCCGATTATATCACAATAAATAACTTCATATCACAGTGGGTGCCTGATAGCAGTATCTCACATTTTCAAAACTGCGAAAGCCTCTTAACTGAGATCTCAGATACATACATCCCCTTGCAGCATCCTAAGAAGACATATAACAAACCATGGATCTCAAAGACACACATTAAACTGATAAATCGAAAAAGACGACTTTGGTATAGGTATCGAAACACTAACAGGGCATGTAACTACGAACTGTACAAAGCTTCAAAAAACGAAGTCTCTATAACATTGAGAAGGGCTAGAAATACATATGAGAGTAGTCTCCTAGGCAAGAAGATTTTACCAGTACATAAACAGCTGCCTTGACTCCAGAGTCCAGAACTTAGTTTTAAAGGAGGGCAGCCAACTTGTGTCCGAGCGGCTCCAGGTAGCTGAGGTTTTCGCTATACAGTTTAACAAAGTGTTTATTCATGAGGACACCTCAAATATTCCACAACTTCCAGCGACCAGTTACTCTATACCATCAATTGAGTCCATTGTTTTTACTCCAGAAAAAGTGGAAAAGGTATTGAACGACCTTAAAAGCTCTGCCAGTCCTGGACCTGACAATGTGTCTCCCGTTCTGCTTAAAAACTGCCGAACAACTTTATGCAGCATCCTTGCTGACTCGATGACTGAGTCTTTCAATCGTGGCAGGGTGCCCGAGATTTAGAAGGGTGCTGTGGTAATCCCCATATATAAAAAAGGAGACAAGCATCTGGCTGAAAACTACAGACCCATTAGTTTAACATCAATACCGGGCAAGTGTAAAGAATTCCTTCAGATGTACCATGAGGGACTTGTGCTTAACCAATATGGTTTTCTTAAGGGAAAGTCAGTAACATCCAATCTGTTGTCTAACTTGGAACTATGGACCAAGCGACTAGAGGATCACTTCCCAATGGACGTGATTTACCTCGATTTTGCTAAAGCATTTGACACCGTTCCCTTAAAAAGACTTCTATGTAAGCTTAACCATTTTGGCATCCGAGGTCCATTGCTCTCCTGGATTAGGGATTATCTGTCAGATAGGTATTACCAAGTCAGAATAAATGGCAGGCTCTCTGGAAGGCATACAGTTATTAGTGGTGTTCCACAGGGATCTGTGCTGGGTCCTTTCCTTTTTATAATATATGTATCTGACCTAGCAACAAACATGTCTTGTATGACTAGTATGTACGCAGATGACAATAAAATATATGGTGATCCCACAAGTCATCACGGTAGTTTGGTGGAGGATCTTGCTGAGTTGGAGAGGTGGACGAGGGATTGGCTGCTCGAGCTAAATATTAGCAAGTGTGCAGTGCTTCACATTGGATATAACAACCCGCTTCTTGATTATCATATTGATAATAACGTACTAAAGAAAGTCACTGAACAGGTGGACCTCGGTGTTCGCATTTCACATGATCTGAAGTGGGAGCATAACATAAAGAACATTGTGAAAAGGGCAAACTGCACAATCTATCTAATTCATAGATGTTTCCGCAACATGACACCAGAACTGTTTCTCAAAGTCTACAAGACATATGTAAGACCATTGTTGGAGCATGCCGTTGTTGTGTGGAGTCCGTATTTCAAAAAGGATATCGATGCTCTAGAAAGGGTCCAAAGAAGAGCGACAAGACTCCCACCTCTGTTAAGAGGGTTGTCTTATGATGACAGGCTTAAAGCCCTCAAGCTTAGCACACTGGAGGAGAGGCGAAATAGAGGATGCCTAATAGAAACCTTTAAAATCCTACATGGGCACTACAAATGTGACATAAATTTCTTTCGCAGAAACACCAATCAACATCTCCGAGGACCGTCTCTAAAGTTGACAGCAGAGCTGAGTCGTAGACTCTCGAGGAAATACTTTCTTACTAATCGCACAGTCCAACAATGGAATGAGCTCCCTGAGGATGTCGTAACTGCTCCCAGTATAAATGCTTTTAAGAACAGACTGGACAATTATGTTGGTACTGGGGTGTAATCATAACTATAAAGTGTGGATAGTTAAATTTAAAGTGCATGGACATAATAATGGCAGCTAATCGGTTACAACCACCTACTGTCTAATAACCATAATAATAATAATAATAAATAACTGTTTATTTCTCTCTTGAAATGGATGAATCAACAAATGTGGTTGACACCTCCCAGATAGCCGTGTTCGTCAGGATGGTTTTTAGTGATTTTATGATTAAAGATCTTTTGAAGTTTATTCCACTAAAAGGATATACCACTGGACAGGAATTGTTTTCTCATTTAAACAATTTTATATCTTCTGAGAAAATTCCAATTTCAAAATTAGTAAGCTTGACAACTGACGGGCTCCAGTTATGGTGGGTTGTGATAAGGGTCTGGTAGCATTTTGTCGTAAAGATGAACGCTTTCCATAATTTCTGTGTTACCATTGCATTATTCATCAGCAAGCATTATATGGAAATTTTTTAAAACTAAACGTCATGAAATTCATAGTAAAAATTGTAAACAAGATTAGAGCTTACATTACAAAGATTATTCAAAATCTTAGCCAATGAAATTGATTGTCAGTATGGAGATCTTCTTCACTCTGACATACGATGGTGAAGTAGAGGACGAATGTTAACATGTTATAATGAAGCCCTATCTGTCATAGTTCAATTTTTCAAACAACACGGGTAACCGATTCAGAAACTGGAAAATTCAATTTGGCTTAGAGATTTTGGGTTTCTTGTGGACATTACAGACAATATTAATGAACTCAATTTGCAACTTCAGGGAAGAGACAAAGAACTGAAGGTAATGATTTCCAATATAAATGCATTTATATTTTGAGTTTTGGGAACAAACCATAATCAACTGTGATATCAAGCATTTTCCGGTTCTTTCAGAGAAGATATTTCAAAATCCAATAGAACCATATGACAGTAAATATAATGTAGAAATAGTTTCTAACTTGAAGGATGAGTTTAAAAATCAAAATGGAAGTGATTGCATTTCAAAGTGATTTAGCCAAAATCATTAGTTTCAAGTACAAAATGTATCTGGCCTATAGTAAGTAAAGACAAATATTCAATTCTATGTCGTGTTGCCTTAAAAGTGAAAGAGTTATGTACTTCAACCTATTTGTGCAAATCTTCTTTCTCCAATATGAAGTTTATTAAGAACAAATACAGCAGTCACCTTACAGATGAACATCTGGATAATTGTGTTCGAATGGCTGTATCAAATTACACTTCGAGTATCAAAAGAATTATTGATGAATCTGAGTGTCAAACTTCTCATTCAATGCATGCATATTTTATTACGTTTTTGTTTAAAATTTTAGTTATGTTTACTTTTATTAAGTCATATGTGTCATGCCATTATGGCTATACGAAAAATTTGTTTATATTTTAGGTATGTATTAAGTAATATTAGCTAAGTCTTTATTAATTACATAAAAACATGTACGTCAAATATGTGTATTATTTTGTTTAGGCTGGCTTAAATGCTGGGTACAAGTAGGTAACTTCTAAATTATTGAAGTAGCTCAACACCTAGCTAGAAAAGGTTGGCGACTACTGCTATACTAGAACAAAAAATATTTTTCATATTTATTTCATTTACCACAAGAATTTTTACTAAAAATATGCACATGCCACTTTTTTATGTTTTATTTATATATTATTTATAATATTAATGTAAAGTGTTTGAGAGATCTGACTAATCTACGATAGGTATAGGATAATAAAAAAACTTGACACATTTTCTTTATATATCTAATTTAACTCAAATGTACTGTAAATGAGGCAATGACCGCCCAGTATAAACAAATTTTCAACCTTGAACACCATTTAAAGCACACAGTTTATTTTCTTTCACTTAGCCCAATTTCCTTTGTCTGTAATGTTTAAAAAAATACACACATCTTTTTTAAGAATAACAAAAAACTTTATTGCCCCAATGTTTAGAATAAAATGTAAAACAAACACCGTTATGTCAATAATGAAAGATAAAGATATGTTTTATCTAGTGTTTATTCTATGTCAATTAATTAAAACAATACTTAGATAATATTCTGAGGAGTATAGATATCAAATTTGCGTTTTATTATTTTATAGATTCATTACAAATTCCAGAATTATAAACAACTAAAATGAAAATTAGCCAAAAGTCACATCTTGATGTACGTAAAGTACCTAAGTACTTAACGTCTCGTTTGAATTAAAAATAAAATTAAAATGACCCTTCTATTTTTGAAAATTTAAATTTGGAGAAATGTTTAAAAATAAAGATAACATATTTAAAAATTTATACTTAATCATTCCTAACCTATGCCCTCAGTGCCTGAAAACCAAATGTTTTCACTCAATGTTTTAATGTACAAACTAACAAAAAAATAAAACTTTACCTAGCTCTTTGTCTATCGTTCTCCATTCCTAAAGACCTCATAAACCTGAATCCTGGAGTGGCCACAACCTCGGTACTGCTGCTAGTTGAAAAAGCTCTTGTTCTAGGACTCTGGGAGCCCTCAGTTGTAGTACTTAACTTAGCCCCCATATTAAGAATCTCAATTATTTTGACCAACGACTTATTCTTGGATTAAAAGACAGATACCGGAATGGCTTTGTTACATTTTACTGCCGTTTCCTGGAGCTGTTTTCGTAAGAAAACGAAAAAAAAAATTGCGGAACATGGTGCCTCGTCTGAGGACATACTACTTTTCGCAACACTTTTAAGTTCTATATACGCCGGTTTCAACGCGTTACTGCCTCGAAACTTGAAGCTAACACTTGTCGTTGCACTATGAACCCCTTGCCAAGGGCTGTTAGGGCTTTTTGCGAAGAAAAAACGAGAAAAATTAACAAAACTCTGACGTTTGCTCTAGATGAACAGCGGCCATCATAGAACTGTCACATCATATGACAGTGATTGGATTAGCCACTAGGGGGAGTAGAAGCCGAACTGAAGAATATAATCGGGTATTGTGGGTTGCATGTGTTGTGTTTTTAGTAAATAAATTACCCTTTCGTAATTTCTTGAAAATTACAAAATTTTGAAATTTGTAGTTTTTGAATATATCTATACACCCTAAACATTACACGAATATATTTATTTACCACCCACACTATGCTAATTATCGATATATTATAATGATGGAGCATCTAGATACATTTTTTTTAATACCCCAAATAGCTACATATATTCATTTTCTTTGCCTTCAATTTTAGGGTGGTTTACCCCAAATGCAGCAATCGGATTTATCTATCAAACGATTGTACTTTTTTTTTAGGATAATGGATTTATAATTCTTCAGCATATGCGCATCTAAATAATCAATAGACCAGATTTACATGACGTCACAAGGGTTAAAACGACAGTTCTACCCTTACCAGTTTGTAAAGGGCACACAGAAAAATATACATATAAACACTGAACAAGTTTTACGATGAAGATTTGCTGTTACTAAACGTAAGTAGAAGCAGGGCAATATATTTTACCGTTTTTATTTTGAAGGGTTTGAATGTTAGATCGCATTTAACAGATTTTCATATTTTTCTTATATTTTAAATTATATGGATTCTTAGTGTCCTAGACGAGAATGTTTGTCGTTCAGTAATCCCAATTCCCAGCCAGTTATAGATAAATAGCAATTAAGGGATGTGGGACAAGGAAAAAAACTCCCCGGGATACGGAATTGTGCAATTTAAGAGTTATTTTTTACTTTTGTATAGTTTACTGATAGAAGGTAGATACTTTTATATTTGTTATATGATTGGTGGAGTTGTTATACTTTTATTTCATGAAATATGGTTAAGATTTTTATGAAATAATATGGATAGTAATTAGTATTATTAAAACATAAAGCGGTTTCTAAGCAAAGATTATATATAATTTTTTTTCTAAAAATAAACAAGTTAATTTTCATGGTAGGGACATAATGTTTTTAACCTACTAAATTTTTTGCTGTCTGGAAGGTAGTAAAAAATTCCTTTCGGTTGCCCAGATCTGAGATCAGTATTACAGGTCGAGACAGAAGAATTTCTTATTGTCAAAATAAACGCATTTTGCAATGCCCAACCCAATTGTCCGAAAATTAAGGGTTAATATTTTTGCAGAGAATTAAAGCCCCGAGAATGAGCATCTCTGACGATGGTTATTTCTAAATATTTTCGAAACGTATTTAAATTAAAAAAGTTGATGGTAGTCGCCCGAATCCGAAACGTCGGATTGAAAAACTAATCTTACAAATTTGTAGAGGAGAAAAAGTGACAATGATGAAGTCAAAATTATTTTCATCTGTCATT
Organism: Kuschelorhynchus macadamiae; assembly: GCA_030620095.1. Taxonomy (NCBI): domain Eukaryota; kingdom Metazoa; phylum Arthropoda; class Insecta; order Coleoptera; family Curculionidae; genus Kuschelorhynchus; species Kuschelorhynchus macadamiae. Next base: position 358,397 of record JAUTXW010003310.1, read on the forward strand.
TCAAGTTATTTATCGTTTTTTTTAGTTGTTCTAAAATTGTAGATGGCAGATGAAAAGTATTTCATTTCATCATTGCCACTTTTTCTCTTCTATTGGTGTGGTTGGTTTGGATGTTTCGGATTCGGGCGACCATCATCAACTTTTTTGAAATTTAAATATGGACCTAGATTTTTTCTTTTGCTATTCGATACCTTTTTCCTTAGCTCTTCGTGAAGAGCAAAAACAAAGAACACCAAGTTCAATGTAATCTATCCAAAAATGGCTAAAATGGCTGACGAATTTTGTCATTAGATTGAAAATCGTTTGTGCAAATCCGACTAAAAAAATCGGTATCTGGAGATAAAATTTGTGAATTTGTAGTACCTGTTTAAAAGACCGAACAGTACAAATAAATATTTCTCGTATTAATTAAAAACTTTCCAGAAACTTTAAATTTAATTGGTTCTCGAAAAATAACATTAAAAGAAACACTATAAAAGTATAAAATAAAAAATAAAGGTTCTTTACTCTGACGTTTATTTTGATAGAACAACTTTAATCAATAATAAAATTTTCTAAGACATAATAATAAAAATTTCCAAATATCGGTCAGTGCTTTATGCATTGCAAACAACTCCTGAAAAGTCTTTCTCAAAATTTAAGTTAATCAATTTTTATGCAACAACAGTAGCCAAGGGAGGTTGTCCTCCCTTTCAATGTTATCTATTGAAAATAGCACAGCAAAAGAAATTTAATTGAAATCGAAGCAATAAGCTATTTTTCATACTTAATGAAGCAAAAGTTTTTGCCTGTATTAAATTTTCTTCTGATACAAACTTTTTCAAGGATACAGTATAAATTGTTTTCTCTTATTTTGAAACAGCGCTTGATTTAAAACCATCTGCATGTCCAGGACCCTGTCATGTTAAAAAAACTGTCGAACTTAATGACAGAGTCTTTGGAGGTTGTCGTCCCCTTCGATGTTATCTATTGAAAATAGCCCAATAAAGAAACAGAATTATCAAAATATAATAAGCTATTTTTCATACTTAATGAAGCAAAAGTGTTTGCCTATGTTAAATTTAGACAAATTCGCTTAATAAAAAATATCCCATCCGATACGAACTTTTTCAAGGACACTGTATACATTTTTTCTCTTGTTTTAAAGCAGCGCTCGATTTAAAATCATCTGCATGTCCAGGACCCTGTCATGTTAAAAAAACTATCGAACTTAATGACAGAGTCTTTGGATGTTATCTATTGAAAATAGCTAAAACCATCTCAAAGTACTTAAAGGTATGAAGGTTTCCAAAAATAGGCCAAATATCATATATTTTTGATCTATTTTTGAAAACCTTCAACTCTTTAAGATTAAAAAAAGACCTTTAAATACCCTCACCGGCACAAAAAACGGGCACCTTAAAATTTTGATGAATTTTAAAGTTCAATATATTTTAAAGTTCAATATATTTTGAAAGTTCCCATCTGTCTATTATACGAGGGAAAACAAAATGTTGTTATCTCGGCGAAAGTTTGAAACGCCCTGTAGAACCATTTTGCAAAGTAACGAACTTAAAACTCATTTTATTATCAATGTACAATTTTTCTCGATAATTTGTTTTTTGTTTCATCTCAATAACTTTATTTATATTGGAGGTACAAAAGTTTAAACAACATACTAACATTTTTTTCTTAAATTTTATTATGATTATAAATTTTTACAGAATGACCCAGTAAATCATGAGAAAAATAAAAACATACAATACGAAATTTAAACCAAATGATTATTAATACCGGATATTACCCCCTCGAGCTCCAATGACAGCGTTTATTCGTCTCAGCATACTTTCCACTAAATGTCGTATATTCTCCTGAGCAATAGCCGTCCATTGTTCCACCCTTCGCCACTCATCCGATGTTCCCGGGGGGGGGTACTAAACTTCGAATTTTCCAGTCCTAACAGATCAAAATACAAGAGTTATAACCACACTACACCACAACTTGTTACGTTCTGAACGCGCGTTTCGCTAATCAAGTTACCATCATCAGCAGATGATATAAACTAAAGTAACTTATCCTAAGCGAGTCTCTTTATAGGTAAATCTGGTCACACTTGGTTGCATCCGCCTGCACCGTTGCAAGTAAGCAATAGAGGAGACTATAGGGAATAGGCCCACTGTCTTTATTTAGTGCTTTCTTACCACATTTAACTATTTCTATACTCTGAAATGCATCCAATAATCTATTATTAGATACATTTTTAATTAACTTAAGATTATTTATTCCTATATGGTGATTGTTTTCCAAAGCATGTTGGGCAACGCTTGTTTGTTCTATTCTTCCGTATCTTAAATGTGGCATTGCCCAACATATTTTAGATTGCAGTCATTACAGCTAGTTTCATAGATGCCACTCCTCTCCTTCAAGTCGACTTTGTCTTTAGGGTTTCCAAGGAGATTTTTCAAACTTTCTCCGTTTTGTAGGCTACTCTAAAACCTAAGTTTTTAAATACTTTTTCTAGACTCTCCTATATCTGGGATCATATGGGATTACTATGAACTTATTGGGAACCTCAGGTGCTTAAAGAGTAGTGGCATCTTTTAATATTTTCTTATGCTTAAATCTATTTACTAATTTATGTACAAAATTTTCATTATATCCATTACTTTTAGCGATATTTTTAATCCTATTCATTTCATTGTTAAAACGTGCTTTATTTAATGGACATTGACTAACCTGTGAGTTAAGAAATGAAATGCTGCCATTTTGTGTTGACGGCAATGAAAAGAGTCGGAGGTTATATACCTACCAGTATTAGTAAATTTCCTATAAATATCATATTCTAATTTATCGTTATTTCTAATACCTAACGTGTCGAGAAAAGGTACTTGCCCATTGTTCTCCTTTTCGAACATAAAATTAACGGACGGATATTTATTGTTTAATGTTCCCAAGAAAGTGTCCAAATTTTCTGTTTTAGTATCAAAAATAGCAAATATATCGTCTACGTATCTATACCACACCCTTGGGAAATAATTGAGTTCTTTTTTAAATTGGGTTTCTAATTTTCCTGTAAACAAATTTGCAAGGAACGGATATAAGCATTTGCCCGTCGCTGTTCCCTCAAGTTGTTTATAATATTTATTGTTGGACTGAAAAAAATTTTGATTCATACATAATTTTGTGAGAAGCAAATATTCATCAATAATTTCTTTCTTCAAATTATTGAATTCAAGTAGTTCCTTTAGGTACTCTAAAGCTAGTAAGCTAGTGGTATGGGTACACTAGGAAACAAAGAGCATACATCAAAAGATATTAAAATTCCACCTTCTTTTAAGTAAACATTCTTAATTTTATCTAAGAATTCTAACGAGTTAGTAACCTCAAAGTTATCGTACGAGATATTTAATTTGCTCCACTCAAACAATAGGTCTCATGGACTACGGATTTTTCTCAATTAAATCGTAAGGACCAGTTTGAATCAAATTGTCTATTCTTTCAAAATAATCTGTTTTGCCTAGTATAACAACCTTATTTCCTTTGTCAGCTTTTAAATACAAACATTCCTTTTATGGATAACTTCAGTATTTTTACGAGAAACATATTTTGACTTGTTGTTAACAACGTTTTTTGATATTTGATTTATGCAGGGCTCTCTAATGAATCCCTCAGTCGACTCTGGCACGTATTGAATGGAACTTTCGATATTTGCAATAATAGTTGGTAAACTATTTTTTACTGGATGCTCTGTAAAATTCAAACCTTTATGCAAAAGGGCGATTTCTCTATTATCAAAGGACTGATAAGAAAGGTTTTCTGCAATGTTCTCGACTTCCGAAGAAATTTATTTTTCTGGTTTCAACTTTCTTAGTTTGTTTTTAAGTGAACACATTTTATTCAAAAATTTGGCATCCGAATTTTCCTACCGAGCATATCCCAGACGTGCTCGATAGGGGTTAGATCTGGGCTGTGCAGTGGCCAATCCATTTGTGGGACGTTGGCACCATTTAAGTATTCCCTCGCTATCCCCACGAACTGTGCATGTGGAATAACATAATTAGCTAACATTTCATTAATGTACCTTTCCTTGATGGCTCCCTAGGAACAAGATACAAGTCGGTACGTGATTCCAAACAAATTCCCGCCCATACCATAACTGAACCTCCTTGAAAGCTTACTCTAGGACTAAAAGTACATTCGGCATATCGCTCCCAAGTTCGTCTCCATACTCTTTCTCGACCGTTGGGTGATCTCAAACAAAACCTTGATTTGTCGACAAATAAAGCATATCTCCAGTTATTTTCAGTCCAGTTTTGGTGTAAAACCATTTCTGCTATAGTAACTGCCAAAAAAACAATATTAATGTGACTTTTTAGTGACAGTGACATTACACAAACAATAAACACTATTTCATTTCATAGGTATGTTGATTGAGACCAAAGGCAAAAATAACTGTAAATCGTTAGCGTCTTCTTCAAAAGCGCTCATCTCCAATAAAAATAAAGTTATTAAGATGAAACAAAAACAAATTATCGAGAAAATGTGTACCTTGATAAGAAAATCAGTTTTAAATTTCTTACTTTGCTAAATGATTCTACAGGGTGTTTCAAACTTTCGCCGAGATAACAACATTTTGTTTTCCTTCGTATAATAGACAGATGGGAAGTTTCATTTTTAATTTAGAAAGAGACTAAAAAGTAAAAAAATATATTGATCTTTAAAATTCATCAAAATTTTAAGGTGCCCGTTTTTCGTGCCAGTGGTCAGTGTAGTTGTCTGAAAGTACATTAAAGGGAGAAAAACCAAATTCGTATTTTAGGTATTTGTTTAATAACAAAACAAAATGTAGGTAAGTTAGAAACCAGAAATACAGCAAAGAAGAGAAAATAAATATTTCATCAATATGGTCGAAGAAGCCAGTCAAGATGCCCACGGTTACTCGAAACTTGTCGGAAGAGCCAGGAAACGACAGAGCGATGGCTTTTCCAGCTCCAGGGCTGCATACGGAAATATCTCACCTCCGGTGGATTCATTTAACGTCATTTATCTTTCGTTTGTACTTGGAGGAATGGGATTTTTGCTACCGTACAACAGGTGAGTCTGATTTGATGTTTGATTAACTAAATCCGGTTCTAAATCTTTTTTTATACAGGGTGTCCCACGACGAACTGCGGCGATCGATTTCTCAAAAAGTAGGGTTTAGAAAAATTTGAAATTTTGGCAGTTAACTAAAGTCGATAGGGGCAATTCGCGCAAAATATTTTCAAGATGGCGGCACTTCCGGTTATACCGGAAGTAGCCGTCAACTTTCTTATTTTAAATAGAACACCCTGTATATAATCGAATTTTTGGATTCCTCGAAAAATTCTAGGTATATTTCATGTATAATATCCCATACCTAAGTTCAACTATTTTTGAGATATTTTGAATTTTATGTAAAAAATGACGTTTGCAGGTCTAGACATAACTATAAATATCTGCTTATCGAAGTCTCTATTATTTATTTGCGGTTGGCTTCCTTGTCCAAAAGAGTACACTTTAGTGACCTGTGCTGATATTTTTATAATAAACCTCAAAAACCTGACATTATAAATATACTTTAAAAAATCGTTAAAAGTTACTTTTTTCAAACGGAAACCCCCAATTTTTATATTTTTTTCTCATTTAACACTCAAAATAAGGGTGACTTTGTATAAAGTTGTCTATTCCAAAAATTTGTAGTTTTTGAGTTATTGACGATTTAACATTTTTTATTCTAATATTACCAGACGGCTTCTAAGTTTTCTTGTTAGTTGGCCTTGACAAAACCAATTGGTTACTATAGAAACGTAATATTTGTTGTCGTTTGACAATTACCTACTAAAATATTATTTATTTATTATAGTAATTATAATGATTATTAAACTAATAATCATGCCGGGGCGATTAAATTACACAGACATGAGGATTATTTGAATTTGTTTATTATCTATGGGGAATCTAACAGAGTTTTAACAAGAACATGCCAGATATTTGCTGATAGATATACGGCTAAACAGAAACCGTCATTAAACAGCGATGGAAATAAACTTTTGAACGCGTCCCTTACCCTTGCCATACAGTCCTCTTTCGTTGTTACTAGATTAAAATAAATGATTCCTTTTATCGTTCCCCATATAAAATAGTCTAAGACTGTCAGATCGGGGAAACGAGGAGGCCACAGGAAAGGTCCATTGTTGGCAATCCACTTGTCGTAAAACGTAGCTTGTAAAAAGTTAGTAACTGCAACGGTTCTGTGTGGTGGGGCGCCATCGTGTTGGTAGAAAATTTGACTATGTTCTGCCAAAGGTAAATTACTTAAATATTCGTTGTCCAACTCTTCAAGAATATTCAGATATCTTTCTCCTACAAAAGTTTATAGACATAATTTTACGGAAAGAAATGCTTTTGATAATATTCATCGATTTATTGATTTAAGAAGAAACAAAATACATCAAAATTCAATTAATTTAATCCGAAGAGTGCTCAATAAAAAAAAGAAGGTTTTGTATTTTATGACTTTCTAAAGTACCCTGTATAAATAGCTTGTAAATATCTAACTAAAGATAACTTTCCTATAAAACTTGGGACGATATATTTTTTATATGATGTGTTACGGTATGTGGACCAGTATTTGTATGAAGTAGTATAGTGTGACCTGTATAAATAATTTAATTTAATTTATTTATGTAATAATATTTACATTTGTATATGTATTTTTTTAAATAATTTATCTAATTTTGGATTGACGCTAAATTGATAAAAAAAATTATTGTAATATTACCCAAATGGATTATTTTTCATTAAAAAAGTCCTTGTGTTTAGGCAATGTATAACTTACCATTCAAATTTTTTTCGTAAAAATTCAGTTTTATTTTTCCATCGTTCCTTACTGCACAAAATACATTAAATTGCAGGATTCTTGAAAGTTCCGCGATCTTACTGCATAAGGATTCGAATCACTCCAAAAATAGAAATTGTGTCTCTAGGCCATTTTTAGTAAATTTTGCTTCATCGGTCCAAATTATATTGTCTAAAAATCTAGGGTTGAACCAATGATATTAAATAAGGTTGGAAGTTATCTTTTAACAGAATCCTATGCTATCTTGCCACGTTTCTTAGGGATGTCATTAGATATGCTGCAAAATATTCCAGAATTGCAATGTCGACATTTTCATTGTCAACAATGGGCTTCCTCTTATTCATTTTTGCCTTGACGTTTCCAAAATGTTTATAGTTTTTCAAAACTTGTTTAAGGGTGTTCAGTGACGGTTTCTGTTTATCTGGATATCTATCAGCAAATATCTGGCATGTTCTTGTTAAAACTCTGTTAGATTCCCCATAGATAACAAACCAATTCAAATAATCCTCGTGTGTAATTTAATCGCCCCGGCATGATTATTAGTTTAATAATTATGATAATTATTATAATAAATAAATAATATTTTAGTAGGTAATTGTCAAACGACAACAAATATTACGTTTCTATAGTAACCAATTGGTTTTGTTCTCGCCAGGCCTCCCTGTCATGGCCAACTAACAAGAAAACTTAGAAGCCGTCTGGCATTATTAGAATAAAAAATGTTAAATCGTCAATAACTCACACACAACTTTTCGAATAAACAACTTTATACAAAGTCACCCTTATTTGTGTGTGTTAAATAAGATAACATTATAAAAATTGGGGGTTTCCATTTGAAAAAAGTAATTTTTAACGATTTTTTAAAGTATATTTATAATGTCAGTTTTTGATCACCCTATATTTATTTATTATTTCCACAAGCCACTAAAGTGGATCCTTTTGGACAAGTCTTGGCAAATAAATAATAGAGACTTCGATAAGCAGATATTTATAGTTATGTCTAGAACTGCAAAAGTCATTTTTACATAAAATTCAAAATGTCTCAAAAACAGTTCAACTTAGGTATAGGATATTATACACGAAATATACCTATAATTTTTCGAGGAATCCAAAAATTCGATAATATACAGGGTGTTCTATTTAAAAAAAGAAAGTTTACGTCTACTTCCGGTATAACCGGAAGTGCCGCCATCTTGAAAATATTTTGCGCGAATTGCCCCCATCGGCTTTAGTTAGCTGCCAAAATTTCAAGCTTTTCCGAAGCCTACTTTCTGAGAAATCGATCTCCGCAGTTTGTCGTGGGACACCCTGTATTGTAAAATGAATGTATATGCCATATGAAGGAGGGCAAACAAAGATTTTTTTATTAATTCGATTTTCCAATAAATCCGGCAACATAGCGTGCGTGGCGTCAGAAACCATGCACCGGCATTGCTGGAAATCAAGAATGATTCGAAATTATGTAGTCGCCAGCAAAAAATGTACCCTAATTTGAATTTACTAGTTAAACCTGGAATACAATGTACCGGGTGTATTTTTATAATTTAACAATTTTCCCAATTTTTATTTAAACAAATACAAAAAAACTTTAAATACAAAAGTTGTTGGGTTTGAGGTGACCCACCAGCATAAATGTGGGTCCAACAATGCAATAATGACACCAACTTCATTTTTTTTAGTAGATCACCCTATATTTTTGTTGATATTTGGACAGAACTGATCTTCCTCTTTTCAAAAATGTATAATATGTCTATATTTGGTTCAGCCGTTTTCGCTGTATATTGCTTTAAAAATCTTGAAATAAATGTGCTTTTAATCATAATAGCCATGGACCGAAATCGCAGGTTGCTGCGTTTACTTTGTAAACAACGAAAGCAATAAGTAGTAATCGATGTAGCCATGGAAAAAATAAAACAAAACGCGTAAAATTTTCACTCGGCTCTGTTGTTTTTACTATAATTTAGCTATAATCGTTTAACATTGAGAACACGAAATGATTGGAAAAAGAAAAAACGACTATTATTTTACTTTATTACCCTGTTAGCTATTCTTAATAAAATTTTAAAAAACAAAATTATGTAAAACGGTTTTATATTTCAGAATTTAAGATTTAATTTATTTTTTTGCAACTTAAGAATAAAAAACAATTGACAACAACAACTATTAAGCAAATAAACTATACATTTTAGGAATGTTGGATATAACCACCATTATTTTCTATACATTTTCTATAATTCTCTTCCAATTTATTAAATGAATTTGAAATAAAATTAAAATGATTAGTATTCAAATTAGATTTGCTTTCCACAATTTTCCCTCTTAAATCTTCTAACGTTCTGCTTCTTTCTCTATAGACCACCTCTTTTAAACATCCCCATAAAAAAATTGTTTTTTAAGGGAGTTAGATCTGGCCTATTTGGTGGCCAATAAATAACCCCGTTTCGGCCAATCCACATATCATAGCGTTTGTTTAAACACTCCCTTACAAGAGCGACATTATGAGGCATTACCCCATCTTGCTGCCATATAAGATTAAAATAACTTTGCAGGGATACGTTTTCCAAAAGATTCTCAATTTTATTTTGCAAAAACCTTAAGTATCTATGTCCATTTAGAGCACCTTCAAAAATAATGGTACCAATCACTTCAGCATACCACCTTGTCGTTTAATTTCAATATACAGTGTGGGCCATTTTGGTGATGCACGTATTGGGATCTCGGAAACTATAACAGATACAAAAATGATTAAATGGGCAAAGTTTTACAGAATTTTATCGGTAATTTAAAAACGCTAGCGGCGTGCTTTTAAGTTTTTTGGTTTACGAGATATTTTGAAAAAACTAAAAACTGGCATTTTCTGTAAAGCCCTGTAACTTCTTTATTTGTATTTTGTTTCAAAATTTATGAACACTTTTTCATAGCCATTTTTGTTTAGAAAACAGTTATTGCATTAGATTTTAATTACGACGTTTCGGTTATCTTTCACCATCACTAACTTTATTTTTTCTTATGGACGCCATATTGGATTTTTATTTCTTTAAAATAAGCAAGAAAAATGATATTCATTGATGTTTAACAAGTTTACATTTCCTAAAGAAAAACCATCAAAATGTCCAAAAATCGATTTTATTCTAGCAGGCTTTTGATCACCATGGTAACATTACTTTTTTTTTTGTTTTGTTTTAGACTGTTTGAGTTTTTGACGTTCATTTTCTGTTATCGTTAATTTTAAATTCTTAAAAATGGCTTTGGGTTATACCAACGAAGAGAAATTTGATATGCTGGACTGTTATATTAGAAACAATAGAAATGCGGTTGTAGCTTTAAATAATTACGCTGATACTTACCCAGAGAGGCAACGACCAAACCAAAGGTATTTTTCGAAACTTGTAGCTAATTTAAAAACGTGTGGAAGTTTCGAACAGTCAAGGCCTAAAAAGTATAACAAAGACAATAACAATCGTGACAATCGAGTTATAAATTACTTTACCGAAAACCCAACTTCATCGACAAGAATAAGCAGTACAGAGCTAGACATTCCTAGGACAACACTTAGAGGGATTTTAAAGATAGTATAGATAAGTACCACCCATACAAGCCGACCATTGTTCCTTGAAGGAGATTTTCTAAGGAGACTTACCTTTTGTAACTGGTACATTAACAAACGTCAGGAAAATGTAACAATCTTTAACAAACACAATCGTCACCATTGGGCAACAGAGAATCCTGTATTGTTGGCACAACGTAGGTTGCAAACTCGATTTGGCATGAACCTTTGGTGTGGCATTTACGATAAAATAGTTTTTCATATTACATGTTTTATACATAATCTTGTATTTTCGGGTAATCGACTTACACTTTAACTTGTGAAAGATATTTGATATGCTAGAAAACCAAATTTTACCAACAATTAGAGATGCAGCACATTACGAATTTCATAATGTTTGGTTTCACAGGATGGCTGCCCAGCCCGCAATTCCAGTGATGCCATAGATTTATTAAGAAGAACTTTTGGGGATAAATGGTGGTCCTACATCATGGCCTGCTAGGTTGCTAGATATTACGCCCTTGGATTTCTTTTTGTGGGGGCACGTTAAAAATGAAGTTTTTGAATTTGAACCTCCCGAGACATTGTCCGTATTCGAAGAGAGAGAGCTCAGAAAGTGTTTGCTAATATTAACAGAAAAACACTTAGACAAGCGACAAATAGTGTTTTAAAAAAATGTAGTGCTTGCGTTGCTAAAAATGGACAACATTTTGTTTAATATACCAAATACTGTATTCTGTTGTGTACATGGGTATGTTTCTAGTTAAATTATTATTATTTTTTCGTATTTCTTGTGATTACTACTTTAAATATTTAATAAACATTACAAAAAAATATTGATACTGTGACGATCCAAAGCCTACTAGAATAAAATCGATTTTTGAATATTTTGATGGTTTTTCTTTAGGAAATGTAAACTTGTTATTCATCAATAAATAGGAGTTTTCTTGCTTATTTTAAAGAGACAAAAATCCAATATGGCGTCCGTAAGAAAAATAAAGTTGGTGATGGTGAAGGATAACCGAAAAGTCGTAATTAAAATCTAATGCAATAACCGTTTTCTACACAAAAAATGGCTATGAAAAAATGTTCATAGATTTTGAAACAAAATACAAGTAAAGAAGTTACAGGGCTTTACAGAAAATGCCACTTTTTAGTTTTTTCAAAATATCTCGAAAACCAAAAAAGTTAAAGGCACGCCGCTGACGTTTTTGAATTACCAATAAAATTCTGTAAAATTTTGCTCATTTAATCATTTTTGTATCTCTTATAGTTTCCTTGATCCCAATACATGCATCACCAAAATGGCCCACACTGTATACGTGTGGGTTTTCAGGTGCCCACAATTTTTTTTTCGATTATACATTCTGGCAATTATTGTAAAGGTCATTTTTGTGAAAAATCATTTATTGGCAGAAGTTTAACCTTAAATGTTTTTGATTTATAGTAAACTCCTGAACAGACATTAATTTATATTTATGACATTTGTATTTCTTTAAAGTATTTTGAATTTTGGTTAGTGATTTTCCAAAATACCTACACGCATCTCTAATTGAATGTCGCGGTTTTCTAAAAGTAAGATTAATGTTTTTAATTTACCAAACAAAATGTTTAATAATTTATTACATACCTTAAAAATTCAGGGTTATTCACGCAACCCGTTCATTAAAGGTTTTTGATGATGCCATTTAGATAAAAATTTCAAATTTTGGGATTAAGGTAAGGTCAAGAGTTACTTCTTTTTTGAAATATTTTCAACCTCCAGTCACTTACGGTTTAACCGGAAGTTGGTATCAACTTGCTTATTTTAAAAGGAACACCCTGTATTTTATGATATTTTTGGATTCCACGAAAAATTTTAATGCTATTTTATGTAGCATGTCCTGTACCTAGGTTCAAGCGTTCTTAAGATACTTGACCTTGAACCAAAAATGAGTCTTCGGGTACTAAATTTTAAAATCTCATATTTTTGTAAGTTTTGAAGATATAATCTTCATATTTTGCAGACGATCGGTAAATAATCTTGGGTTTCTATTTTTTATATTGAATTTGTCTATTTTTATACAGGGTGTCCTAAATTCAGCGCCAAACATTCACATTTTCAAAGCCGCTAAAGTCCGTTTTTTTAAATGGGACACCCTATAACTTTATACACTTTCAAATGTAGAATTTCATTTTCTATCGAACTGTATTAAGGTTCCCTATACCTATTCGTAACCATTTTTGTAATAATTGGGTTTTATAAAAATATCGTATGTATTTGCTTAAATGTTTACATGTTCTAATGGTGAGCCATGGAAAAACAATTGAGATCCAATATCCAATATGACAGATGATTAGTATGCGTTATTTATCGAAAGCTGTCAGTGATAAACTAAATCTTCTAAATCGAAATGGAAGAATACTCAAACGCTGATATTCTCAATCTATTTTATATTCATGGAGAATGTTATAAAATTTTGGAGAGAACGTGTCGTGTGTTTAATGAACGCCACCCTGATTTGCCGCCAATGAACAAGTCAAAATTCAAGAGGATTGAAACGAACTTTTTGCGTTTTGGCAAGGTTAAAGTTACAAAAAATGTTCCGAAACCAGTGACAAATGCCGAGGATAACGTAATAAACACATTAGCTTATTTCCACGCAAACCCGCAAAGTTCAATACCGTCTGCAGAAAACGATTTGGGAATTTCTTCTTCATCTATCCAAAGAATCTTGAGCGAACATCATATGCACCCTTATTCCTTCCAAAACGTGCAAGCCTTGAGACCTGGTGATGACATCCGACGAGTAGAATTTTGCGAATTCATGTTTTTGAAAATTCAAGAGGACCCTCAATTCCTTTCAAAAATATTTTGGACCGATGAAGCGAAATTTTCTAGAGAAGGAATAACAAATAGAAAAAACGAACATTTCTGGGCAGCAGAAAATCCGCACGCTTTACGCGAAACGCGTTCTCAAGAGAGGTTTAGCTTCAATGTTTTCGGTATAGTATTAAATGATCAGGTGCGGTACTGTGTTTATGAAGACAATTTAAACAGTTATAAGTATTTGGAAAATCTACGAGGGACTGTTTTTGAATTTATAGAAGAAATTCCTATTGGTGAGCTGCAAAATTATTGGTATCAATTAGATAGGGCACCAGCACATAATTCCGCTGCAGTTTATCTCCAATTATCTCGAATTTTTGAAGATCGCTGGATTGGTCCCAATGGCCCTTGGAGATGGCCCCCGCGATCGCCTGATTTAACACCCCTAGACTTTTATTTATGGGGATTTATCAAAGGTAAAGTCTATGCTTCCTCAGTAAATAACCAACAAGATTTGCTGGACAGGATACGAACAGCTTTTGCCGAATTAGAAAACGGACAAATTCAACGGGCCACAGCAACTGTACAAAGAAGAATTGAAATGTGTCTTCAAATGAACGGACAGCATATAGAACATTTGTTATAATTCAATTTTATTATTTTATTTATTTATTGTTGATTGTTAGATTGCTATAATTTTTAAGTTCACTAAAACAAGTTTAGAACAGTCTCGAACTTAGTAGATATGGTTAAAAATAATGTAAACAATTTATTACATTTTTTATAACTTTAACTTTTCCGAAACGAAAAAATTTCGTTTCAATTCTCTTCAATTTTCTCTTGTTCATTGGCGATAAATGAGGATGTTTTTCATTAGAAACAAGGCACGTTCTCTCCAATATTTTGTAACATTCTCCGCGAATATAAAATAAATTGAGAATATCAGCTTTTGAGTGTTATTTTATTTTAATTTAAAAGTTTGAAATCAACTGTCATGTTGAATAGAAAAGCACAACAATTGTTTTTCCATGGCTTACTGCGGGAAGGTGAAAGCATTTAGCAAATACATATGATAGTTTAATAAAAACCTGATTATTTCGAAAATGGTTACGAATAGGTATAGGGAACCTTAATACAGTTCGATAAAAAATTAAATTCTACATTTTATAGTGCATAAAGTTATAGGGTGTCCCATTTAAAAAAACAGACTTTATCGGCTTTGAAAATGCGAATGCTTGCCGCTGAATTTAGACACCCTGTATAAAAATAGACAAATTCAATAAAAAAATAGAAACCTAAGATTATTTACCGATCGTATGCAAAATATGAAAATTATATCTTCAAAACTTACAAAAATATAAGATTTTAAAATTTGGTACCCCGAAGGCTCATTTTTGGTTCAAGGTCAAGTATCTTAAAATAGCATTAAAATTCTCCGTAGAATCCAAAAAATATCATAAAATATAGGGTGTTCCATTTAAAATAAGCAAGTTGATACCAACTTTCGGTTAAACCGGAACTGACGGGAAGTTGCAAATATTTCAAAAAAGAAGTACCCCTTGACCTTACCTTAATCCCAAAATTTGAAATTTTTATCTAAATGGCATCATCAAAAACTTTTAATGAACGGGTTGCGTGAATAACCCTGTACAGAAATATATTCATTTCTTCTGCTTTGTTTAAAACAACTGTTCGCTTCTTTCGTTGCAGGGATTTTCTTTGTCACATACTGCGTTCAACATTATAAAATGTAGCCCTGGTTGGAACATGCATCCCAGGGTGGAGGCGCCGGTATTCAGCTTGTGCATCAGAAACATTAATATTTTTATAAAATAATGGAATTATTTCTAATTTTTCCTCCTCATTATAAACCATGATGAACAAAAAATTTCATTTTTGATAAATGCTTTTTTTGTTTTATTTTTCCCATGGCTACCTAGGTCAACACTTATTGCTTTCGTATAAATAAATAAATAATAATAAATAATAAATAAATGCTTTATTGTCAAAAAAATTTTACAATTTTGTGGACAAAGCTGTTGTAAAAAAAATAGTTTACAAACATCAAAATTAGCAAACAAAACAAAACAAAAACACATCATAAATATTATAGAAAAATAATATTTAAATCAAGAATTTAGAATATTAATATAATAGAATCCTAAAAGAAGTACATTAGAAATGTACTTTGTCAGTCGTACTATGTTATAAACATTTTCATAAATATAATGTAAAAAAATAAAAAAGCAAAGTAAAAAATAAAAAATAAAAAAGTACGAAACAATTAAAAAAATACATATACAAAATTCGGTAAAAATGGTTGGTAATGGCAACTATCACACTAGGGGTTCATAAGGATAAAATTATGTGTTGTAAAACTCGTTCACGGTGTAGAAGGCGCTTTCCAGTAAGAATGATTTCAAAGCCTTGCGAAATGAAGTCAGAGATATTATGGATTTGATGTTAAATGGCAGGTGATTATGCATTTTTTTGCATTGTAGATTACTGATCTTTTAATTAACTCTGAGTGTGGGGTTGGAAGATAGAGATCGTGCTCAGTGTTTCTGAGAGGGTAGTTGTGAGAAGGTCTCTCTGATAGAGCAGGTGCATGCTTACGAATTAAGCAAACCGATTCCAAAATAATCGTAGTTTACAAAGTAAACGCAGCAAACTGCTATTTCGGTCTATGGCTACTATGATTAAAAGCACATAAGATAAACCTTATTTCAGGATTTTTAAATATAAAACGGCTGAATCAAATATAGACATATTATACATTTTTTAAAAGGGAAAAATGATAGATATAGACAATTAAAATGCTCCAGTTTCGACTGGAACACCCAACATTTGGAAGCTAGGGGCCTGGTACCAAGTGGTCCCAAAAATTTTCACGTAAATAAAATTCCTAATTCAGCTCTATCGTTTGATAAATTCAGACGGCCACCATCCTTGAAGAATATAAACATATTTAACAATATTAAAACTACAGGAATCAAATCTGAACAACAGCTTAGGTTATTATCTAATTGTGGTATTAAATTAATAACAACAATAACTAACAGTAATAAAAAAAATGTTCTCTTTCAAGAATTTCATTATATTTTCTATTTTCAGTTTTATTATGGCAATGGATTATTTCAAAATGAGATACCCTGCTGCTCCTGTGGTATTTGACATGTCGTTGGTGTACATCGTTGTAGCCCTTCTAACGGTCCTCACAAACAACCTGTTGGTGGAAACTTTCTCTCTAAATTCCCGAATTAATTTTGGTAAGTATAAGACAAAAATCAGAGATAGGTAATATGATATGAGAGCTTTCACGGTTCTCGAGTATAAACCGCGTCAACTTGGACATCAATCATCAATCGAACATCTTTATAGACGCGTTCCAGGAGCCTGCTCTAAGTTTTTTTTTATTAAAACCTAAATATTAGGTATATATATATATATATATATATATATATATATATATATATATATATACATATATATAATATATATATATATATATATATATATATATATATATATATATATATATATATATATGATAGTATGTTTTCATTCTACGTACACCAACGTCATAACAAGAAAATGATCCTTGTTTGGAACATGTTCTGCATCACAGCAGACAATGATCCATTTTAGTCAAACGACGATCGCGATTTCGCTCTTATTAGAGCTCATCAGGCCGCCATAGACTATCGAGCCCCGTGTAGGGCAAAGGCACAAAATGGAATCACAAAAACAACTACTCCGCTGGCTAATACCACGACCGGCATTGAATTACATTGTGACTCCTGGCTTTCGTTGGGAGCATTAAATGATAGTATGTTTTCATTTCACGTACACCAACGTCATAACAAGAAAATGATCCTTGTTTGGAACATGTTCTGCATCACACCAGACACAATGATCCATTTTAGTCAAACGATATGTATATATATATATATATATATATATATATATATATATATGTATATATATACAGTGTGTCTACTTAAGTTCTCTACATATGGGAAACTTTTTTATTAGTAGTTTTACGGAAAAAAGTTACTCTTTATAAAAAGTTCTGATTTCTGCCAAAATAATATTAAAATATTTAAACTTGAGATTGCATATACAGGGTGGTCAAAAATTCCAAAAACTCGAAATTGAGTCAAGAGAAAAGTACCTTTAATTTTTATTTTATAGCAAAATGTAATACAAAAACTTACTTAGAATAAAAAAACATATCTAGCCCTAGATTCGTTGCTTCCTATCTGAAATCACTTCTTAAGAAATGAAAAACTTTGGCTTCTTACTGGCAAGTCCAGTTTCTTACTTTTGTTCCTACCTACATACCAGCAAAATTTCCTTATTTATCGATTGTTGATAATGGCATTGTCAACCACAATATTGTATTATTTTATTGAAACATCAGTTTGAATATTATAGTAAAAAGAAATGCCGCTGAAATTAAGCAAAGAAGATAAAATTGAAATAATTTTAATTGTCGGAGAAAATTAGAAAACATTTCGAGAAGCTGCAGACATTTTTAACAACAGACACCCCGATAAAATTATACATTTCACAACAGTGGGAAATATTCTAACTAAATTCGAGACTTTTGGAAATGTAGAAAATAACTTTAACAAGAAACACAGGTCAAGGGTTGCGAATGACGAAACTACAAATCAAGTAATGCTCTCTGTGATAGAAGACTTTAAAAGGCCCTATGCAAAAGGTCAGCAACATTGCCAAATAACGTAGGTAAAGATACAGTTTCAAAAATATTGAAAGAAAACAGTTTTCGACCTTACAAATCAAAATTTATACATACCTTGAGACCAGGAGACTTTGAGCGACGACGGTTCGAGTTTTGCTGTGTGATACAAGGGGAGCTAGAAGATGATCCTTTTATGGCAAGACGCATTATTTTTACCGATGAAGCAACGTTTACTTCCAATGGGACTGTAAGTTCGCTAAACTGTCGTTGGTGGAGTGACCCTAATCCTAATTTTGTTATACAAACTCGTGATCAGTATTCATTCAAAATAAAAGTGTGGTGCGGAATTTATAAAGATAGAGTAATTGGACCAGTTTTTTTTCGACATAATTTAAATAGTCAACGCTAGTTGGATTTTCTAAATACTTACTTGTACGATTTTATTCATGAACTACCCATAAGTGGGAGGTTTCAAACATGGTACCAGCAGGATGGCGCACCATGCCACCGAGCAAGGGATGTAAGACAATACTTAAATTTTATCTTTAATGGACGAGTAATCCACAGGTATTCAAATATTTTCTGGCCAGCTAGATCTCCGGACTTGAACCCTCTTAATTATTTCATTTGGGGCTACTTAAAAGAGAAAGTGTATCTAAAAAGGCCATTTCAGAATGTTGATCATTTGGAGAGGGTAATTAGGGAATAGATACAGGCCATAGCTCCTGCCATGATTAGAAACGTTTTAGAAGAATTTTCTGTAAGAACGGTTATTTGTATGAAAAGAGATGGTGAATATGTTGAGGCAAATGAGCAGTGACGGAACAGTTAGTTTTTATTGTTAATTAAGTTATTTACATGTAATGTTTATTAGAATTAAAATTATTGAAGTTATTTTCTACATTTCCAATAGTGTTGAATTTAGTTAGAATATTCCCTACTGTTGCGAAATGTATAATTTTATCGGGGTGTCTGTTGTTAAAAATGTCGGCAGCTTCTCGAAATGTTTTATAATTTTCTCCGACAATTAAAATTATTTCAATTTTATCTTGTTTGCTTAATTTCAGCGGCATTTCTTTTTACTATAATATTCAAACTGATGTTTCAATAAAGTAATACAATATTGTGGTTGACAATGGCAGTGACAATGCCATTATCAACAATCGATAAATAAGGAAATTTTGCTGGTATGTAGGTAGGAACAAAAGTAAGTAACTGGACTTGCAAGTAAGAGGCCAAAGTTTTACATTTCTTAAGAAGTGATTTCAGATAGGAAGCAATGAATCTAGTGCTAGATTTGTTTTTTTATTCTAAGTAAGATTTTGTATTACATTTTGCTCTAAAAAAAAATTAAAAAGGTTTTAAATGGTACCATTTTAGTTTCCGTGCTCAGGGTGATTTTGAAAATTTGTCTGTAACTCAGCTAGTAAAATATATTTAAAATGTTTCAACTGGTATTTATAGATTTTTTCATAGTCATAGTTTTTGACAATGGCATAACCTACTATTTTTTAAATGGGATTTTTTGAATTTCAAAAACATTGTCATATTTATTTTCATAAATAACATGAAAAAACGCATTTTTCATTGATTTATGGCATAGCAGATCAATCGAAATAAGAGAAGGTGGCTGTGGAGCCAAAAAATAAAAATATTTGCATCAGAAAAAATTTAATATAATTTTTGTTCAAATTGGACCATTATGTGTCCTACAAGTGTATAAACTTTAAAAATTCTTTTTAATCATTTTCTATTGTAAATGACTGAATAAATTTGTTTTCTAAATAAATATTATTTTGGCCATCGAACAGGTCCGTGTGTTCCTATCCATCTTCCAGGAAAAAGCGTTAAGCCAGTTTTGACTTAGAACTTTTATAAAGAGGGTAACTTTTTTCCGTCATATAAAACTACTAATAAAAAAAAGTTCCCCTGACGCTCCCTAGGAAAAATATGTCCAAAATCGCGTGTTGTGGACTAGTAAAATGTGCCTCGTCTGACCAAATAATCTTTTTTTCAAAATCGATATCTTCTGCCTTCATATTTATAAATGCAGAACTCCAATCTGCGCTCTGCATCAGCAGGATGCAGATATATATATAGTTTGAATTTGTGCTTTTTCAAAATTTTCTGCACTTTGGTTTTCGGTACACCCGCCTCTTCGTCTATTTTCCTGCAAGATGTTTTAGGGCTAAAAGTAGAAACACAAAATGCAGGAAGATAAAAAAGAACTAACCTGTTATATATATATATATATATATATATATATATATATATATATATAGGCATGAAGAACATATATTGCCAATTTTCATAGAAATATATCCGTTAAAATAAAAATTAAAAACCTATTTGAAGAAATTAAGTCATTACATAACAAAAAACAATAGTTAATATTAACAATAAAGTAACCAAACATAATTAATTTAAATGCTCAATGTGTACCCATTATCCTCGAAGCAACATTGGTATCCTCTTTGCAGCGATTTTTTGGAATTTTTGACCACCCTGTATATGCAGTCTCAAGTTTGAATATTTTAATATTATTTTGGCAGAAAGCAGAACTTTTTATAAAGAGTAACTTTTTTCCGTAAAACTACTAATAAAAAATTTTCCCATATGTAGAGAACTTAAGTTATAAATATATATATATATATATATATATATATATATATATATATATATATATATATATATATATATAATATATTGAAGTTAATAATTTCATTTTCTTGATTAAGTCTATTAATTTCGTTCACAATTTTTTCTATAATTTATTCAATATTTTCGTTTCTACTTTTGTATGCCACGCCAAAGAAAGGTATCCAAAAGTGAAAGACTAGGGCTATTGGCTGGCCAAGCGATGGTTCCATTCCTTCCAATCCATTTATTATGGCGTCGGTTCAAAAAGTCTCTAACATCAGGCGTGGCATATGGAGGAGCTCCGTCTTGTTGCCAAATAAATTCCGATATTCCTCCAAGCCAATTCTTAAAAAGTCAACGACTTAAAAATGAGCTTGGTCTTATTTTTGCCAGTGAGAGTGATTGGAATATATCGCTGCAAGAGCAAGTCAAAAAAATTAATAAAAATAAATATATTTTTACCGAAGCATATAAATTGTTTTCCCTTATTTTGACAATAGCGTCGACAAGTGCTTCAGTGGAAAGAAATTTTTCTTGCTTTAAATGTGTAAAAACTTATTTAAAAATACAATATCTCAAGAAAGACTTACTTCTCTTGGCAATATTTCAATTTAAAAGGAATTTCTGGAGGAGATTAGAGCAACTCATCCATTTTATGACGATGTTATAAATAAATTTGCTGCTATGAAGGATAGGAAAATTGATTTAGTATACAAAATTTAGGTAAGTCATAAAAAATATTCTACCCCCTCCACATATAAAAAAAGTTCTGGAAAAAAAATGATTGCGATATTTTCTTGCTTCATTTGCACCTACTTTTTTACCCGCGAGCCGCCACTGAGAGGTAGACGGCCATACCGAGAGTCCCGAACTGACTTGGAGGGATTTCTTAAAAAATAATTTAAAATAGTTCTGTCTTGTTACACTTTTCGTCCTGAGTTTCTTTTTTTTATGTAATAATTTAGTTTCTTCAAATAGGTTTTTAATCCTTATATTTGTTTTTAAAATCACAGTGATTTTGAAGTAAGGTGATTACCTGCACTTCATATGAATAAATTCAATTAGATAGACCTCAAAATAATTTCCGTTTTTTGTTTGACTAGCATCATAAGATAGGTTATGAAAAACTAAGACAGGAATGTGAAAGTTATTTTGCCCTAGGTCCAACCATTCAAGTGATATGACAGTCAAAGAAGGAAAAATGTCAATTTTCAAACATCAATAAATCAAAAACAGTTGAAGATAGGCATATAGTACCCTTATTAAAAAACACTTAAATTTGACCATAGAATTTAAAAATGTAATAACATATAGCTAGCTAAAATACATCGATTGGCTGTTTTGAATTTCTTGAGAAATAAGCGGGAAGTCAAAAAAAAATCCGTTTTTCCTTCTCAATGCAAGACCCTGTACCTATAGCATACTAGAATTACTGAAATATCTCTAACCACACCACATTTTTTTGGATACCAACTGCAGAAAACTACCCGACGTTGAGCCTCCTCAGGGTGTAAGTGCTGGACAAACTTAAATTTATATGGGTGGTATTTTTGTTTTTTTTAGAATTTTTTAAACTTTAGTTCTTGAAATCCCTACGCCCTAAGCTTCTGCATTAGCAAAAACTGAAGTGAACTCTCGATTTTCCTTATTATATGTTTTTGAACGAGGTTTGTCAAATGATCCCTTGATCAAGTCAATTCTTTTTTATTCTGTAAAAAGTGGCTATATTAAGTTGCCTCCTTTCTGGATATCCAAATAAAAATTAAGCAATAGTATTGAAACATACGTAAAAAGCAACTATTTACCTGTTAAAATACATTCCAGATGTCGCTTCAACATTTTCATTAGTTAATATAAAACAAGCTAACATATCGTACTTTTCATAATGTTCGAAAGTTTGGTTTTCTTCCATAATAATACAAATATATTTTTACACAATAAATAAATACAAAAAACTAGCGCTATATTTTATATACGCGTACAAAATTGAGAAATGTCATTTGCTTCCAAGAAAACAAAAGAAAACAGCATTCATTGCTTTCCATGGCCTACTGCGAAATTTTGAATGCGAATTATGAATATTAGGATCTTTGTTGTTGTTTATTAAAATAGTCCCATACTGTTAGATGTTTTTGAGAAGCTTGTAAAAAGACAAATTGATTTTTTGACAAATATACAGGGTATCCCATTAAAAACAACCAAGCATTGATCAACATTTCAAGCGCAGCCGAAACATCGTAAAATAATTCCAACTTGACACGATCTAAACCCAAATATCACAATGCCTTAACTTCTGTCTGTACTTCCAAATAAATTAAATGTTTTTTAGGATATATTATGTCGTTCATAACATTAATATTCGTCGTGGTGTGTGAAGTTTGGTGGGAAGCCTGGGGTACAGCCACGTCATATACTGTGAACTTAGCTGCCGTCGCTGTAGTGTCCGTTGGATGTACAGGTAAGGATTACAACGTTTTGTGTGTCTTATAACTATTTTTGTTTTAAGTTTGATTAGAAGTACAACCTCACTTAAAATTTTCAAAATTCTCACTGGATTTAGAAAACTCACTTGTAAAAAGTGGTGCAGTTTTTTTTTATGAAAAGTATATAATATTTTAAAATGAGCTTTTGCTTGCCATTTTTTAGAGAAGATGCCTTGAACCAACGCCTTAGTAAGTGTTATCAATAAGGAACACATGGTATAACATGATTTCCAAAACAAACATGAGGGAATTGGATTGGGGAGGCGGGAAAGATCCGATAAACAGATCTAAAACCATTGGAGTTTTATTTCTGAAAGAATCAGACAATTGAATCATTTAAAAAATAAAATTACTCGTGCCTGTGAGGCATTTCCTGAGGGAACTGTAAGGATCGCCTAAGGTTCTCTTTAGATATAAGATATGTTAAATTAAAAAGGGTATTCAGTTTCAAAATATCTAGTGGGAATATGTTCTGTTTAAATAAATAAAAGTTGATAAATACATCTATACATAACGAATTTCATAGTAAAAGTCTTCTCTAAACCAAGGACTTTTTGTTTAAAAAGGTTTTTAATATTATGGGAGAAAATATCTGAAATGTAGGTGTATTTTACAGAACTATTCAACTAATTACTTACATTAGCCCATGATAATATGACGGAATTGGATTGGGAAGGCGGGAAGGCCCGATAGACAGAACTAAAACCAATGGATTTTTATTTCTGGAAAAATCAAATAATTAACAGGCTTAAAAAATAAAACTACTCATGCCTGTAAGGCAATTCCTCTGGGAACTGTAAGTTAAATTAAAAAAAAAGAGTTCAGTTTCAAAATATCTAGTGTGAATATTTTTTTTTAAAATAATTAAAAAATTTAAAAAAATAAAGTTGATAAACACCTGTATACATAACGAAATTCCTACTAATAGTCTCCTTTAAACCAAGGATTTTTTGTTTAAAAAGGTTTTTAATATTATGGGAGAAAATACAATAATTATATCTTCAATTATATATATTATATAATTGAAGCGTTTTAAAAAAAATACATTTTCAAAAGTGTCAGGATTTGACATGAATTTTTAGAATGTCATAACAATAACAAAAACAAATTTCTTTATGTGGAACACCCTGTATATTTTTTCGGCAATCGTCACAAATTCATTCACACAGAATTTCATATCTTCAATGGCTGTATCACAATTAAACAAATACATTGCTTAAATGTAATGTGTAAGTAAAAATTACCATCTTTTTTTGGTTCCCATCACATTTTGATCTGTTCAATACATTCTTAACATCTATCGATTTCCAAAAAAAAAAAGATATATACCCGGTGGTCCACATACAAAAATTAAAATGGTGCAAAAATTCTAAATTTCAAATAATATTTTCAGTCCAGCAGTCCAGTTTTTATGGTTATACCAGTATGTTGCCCCCAAAATATACACAAGCAGTGATGGTGGGAGAAAGTAAGTCACTATTAAAGTTGTTACTTAATTATACAGGATGTATATTTATTAACGTCCAAAACTCTGATAGGTACACGGTATATTACGACTAATATCGATAATTGATTTTAGATGTAGTATATCGTACACTAAATTTTACTTAAAAATCTTTAGAAATGTACGATGTGTATAAAAAAACAATGAAAAATATAGTAACATTTTCAACAACCTCTAGCTCGGAAACCAAGTGTTTGCGGACCCTTGTTCACAGGACTTTTTTATTTTTATTGGATACATAATCTTCTTAAGATTTGGACATTAATTAATTTATACATTATATATACAGGGTGCGCCAAACTGAGTGGCATATCAGAAGTATCTGCGGAACCAAAAATAGATTACTTTGAAAATTTGGTTAGGCCATTGGTGAACAGTTTCTTAATGAAATACATTTAATTGTGTGATGTTGCTGCTTCTACTTACCTAAACTAGTGGCAAAATTCCTTTTTTAAATGAATGCCTTGTTAAATCCAACCTGAGGAAATTTCTAAGTGATAAAGAGTTTTATTCATTAAATGAATACTTTCAACAATTTTATTTTTGTTATGAGAACTGTATTGAAGCCTCTAATGCCCTACCAGATCTTGTCCCTTTGTCATCCATCACTTTTTTTTCTGTTATTGCTACATTTTTGCATTTTTCAGAACATTCTAAATACATTTTGTGTTACATTTCCTGTAACTAAATTCAACTGTTTTCGAGAAAATGATGCTTGAACATTGACATTTTTGACTCATTGAAGCCCTGTAACGCCAAAGACTTAACTTGGAACAAAATGAATTTCTTATCTTAGGTTTAGTTATTTACTCCCTGATCACACATTTGGTTGTTAATATTTTGTATCTAAACACGCTGTCTGAATGGGAGACGGCTGAAGAATCAGATGATGAGGATGCCAGTGATGTTACTTTTACCCCAGATATTGATATTGGTTATCTAGAGAATATCCGTAGATCTCAGAGGGAGAGGAAGGTTAAATCATGGAACGATTTCATCACATATTTCATAGAGAAGCCACCGGGGTCAGTTCCAGTGGGAGATCCAGTGTCAGTGAAAGAAGCTCTTTCAGGGCCTAATCGCAGAGAGTGGATGCGTGCTATGTCAAGTGAAATGGACAGTTTTAGTGAAAACCGTGCGTGAGATATTGTTCCATTTCCAGAAGGTAAAATGCCAGTTAAATGTAAGTGGGTTTTTAAAACCAAGTTAAATAATGATAGCAGTATTACATATAGGGCTAGGTTAGTGGCCAAGGGTTTTAGCCAACGGCAGGGTATCGATTTCGATGAAACCTTCTCTCCAGTTGTTAAACACTCAACATTAAGATTACTTTTAGCTACGTCTGTGCAATATAATTTAGATATTATTCATTTAGATGTTGTCACTGCTTTTTTAAATAGCAAGCTGGAAGAAGAGGTTTTCATGGAAATACCAGAATATTTTGGTAATAAAATACCCAATAATAGTGTATTAAAATTAAACCGAGCCATTTATGATTTAAAGCAATCTGCTCGAGTATGGTATAGAGAAGTTGAAATTGTTTTGACAGATTTAAATTATAAAAAATGTGATTATGAACCATGTTTATTTATAAAACGTACAGATAATTTCTTGAGCATTATTGTAATTTATGTTGATGATTTTGTTCTATTTTGTAACTCTGTGCAAGAAATAAATTTTGTCAAAGGGCATTTATCACAAAAATTTAGAATAAAAGATTTGGGTCAGATTAAAATATGAAATTAGAATATTTGCCTTCGGATAGAATGGTGACGGACGTCTTAACAAAAGGTCTCTGTTTTGCGAAACATAATAAGTTTAGTTTAAATTGTTTAAGTAATGATTAATATTGTTTAGTTAAGTGGAACTGTTAATATTTTGTATCTAAAGACATATTAATCAAGTATGTTACTTGTTACACCATCTAGTGGCAATGTTTGTTACCAAAACGTTGTGCTTGTCTTTATCTAAAAAATAAAGGTTAGTTAGTTGACACAGATTCACCGAACCACATGTGTTTTATTTTTCCACTCCCATTATTCGTTTTTTCAACATTGGTTACATCTGTCAAACTGGAAATTGGTGTGGAAAGATGATTAAAAACTAAGATAAGAAAGCGAAATCCATTTTGTTCCTAGTTAATGTCGTCTTATGTGTCAAAAATTGTAATTTTTTTAATATTGTATTAAGCCGCCATTTTATAATATTAATTAATTTTTAAGTAATACTTGATTTTTGGGCCAAATTTCAAGTAAATTGAGTAAATAGTTTTCTAGTAATATTTTTTTCAACATTTCATTAGGCCGCCGTTTTATTTCTCCATCTTGGATTCATACCAAACTTTTACAGTCTGATTTTTACGTAATACTTCATTTTTGTGTAGAATTTTAAGTAAATTGGATAAGCAATCTTTTCGTAATATGTTTTAATAGATTTTTACCAAAATGTAACCATTCCAACCCCTTACAACCCTTTATTTTTGACCACAATTTCTTTTAGTTAAAAGAGGAAGATTGAATTTGGTTGATAATCTTTGGTGTTGAAATTTGATACAGATTAGCTCGAAATAAAGGGAGTAAGCACGTTTTTTTTTTGAAATATTTTCAACTTTCTGTCACTTCCGGTTTAACCGGAAGTTGGTATCAACTTGCTTATTTTAAATGGAACACCCTGTATTTTATGATATTTTTGGATTCTACGGAAATTTTAATGCTATTTTATGTAGCATATCCTATACCTTGGTTCAAGCGTTCTTAAGATATTTGACCTTGAACCGAAAATCAATTTCGGGGGGTACCAAATTTTAAAATCTCATATTTTTGTAAGTTTTGAACATATAATCTTCATATTTTGCAGACGATCGGTAAATAATCTTAGGTTTCTATTTTTTTATTAAATTTATCTATTTTTATACAGGGTGTCCTAAATTCAGCGGCAAACATTCACATTTTCAAAGCCGCTAAAGTCCGTTTTTTTAAATGGGACAACCTATAACTTTATGCACTATCAAATGTAGAATTTCGTTTTCTATCGAACTGTATTAAGGTTCCCTATACCTATTCGTAACCATTTTCGAAATAATTGGGTTTTATAAAAATATTGTATTTTCTTAAATGTTTAAATGTTCCAATGGTGAGCCATGGAAAAACAATTGAGATTCAATATCCAATATGACAGATTATTAGTATGCGTTATTTATCGAAAGCTGTCAGTGATAAACTAAACCTTCTAAATCGAAATGGAAGAATACTCAAACGCTGATATTCTCAATCTATTTTATATTCATGGAGAATGTTATAAAATTTTGGAGAGAACGTGTCCTGTGTTTAATGAATGCCACCCTGATTTGCCGCCAATGAACAAGTTAAAATTCAAGAGGATTGAAACGAACTTTTTGCGTTTTGGCAAGGTTAAAGTTACAACAAATGTTCTGAAACCAGTGACAAATGCCGAGGATAACGTAATAAACACATTAGCTTATTTCCACGCAAACCCGCAAAATTCAATACCGTCTGCAGAAAACGATTTGGGAATTTCTTCTTCATCTGTCCAAAGAATCTTGAGCGAACATCATATGCATCCTTATTCCTTCCAAAACGTGCAAGCCTTGAGACCTGGTGATGACGTCCGACGAGTAGAATTTTGCGAATTCATGTTTTTGAAAATTCAAGAGGACCCTCAATTCCTTTCAAAAATATTTTGGACCGATGAAGCGAAATTTTCTAGAGAAGGAATAACAAATAGAAGAAACGAACATTTCTGGGCAGCAGAAAATCCGCACGCTTTACGCGAAACGTTATAAACACATTAGCTTATTTCCACGCAAACCCGCAAAGTTCAATACCGTCTGCAGAAAACGATTTGGGAATTTCTTCTTCATCTGTCCAAAGAATCTTGAGCGAACATCATATGCACCCTTATTCCTTCCAAAACGTACAAGCCTTGAGACCTGGTGATGACGTCCGACGAGTAGAATTTTGCGAATTTATGTTTTTGAAAATTCAAGAGGACCCTCAATTCCTTTCAAAAATATTTTGGACCGATGAAGCGAAATTTTCTAGAGAAGGAATAACAAATAGAAGGAACGAACATTTCTGGGCAGCAGAAAATCCGCACGCTTTACGCGAAACGCGTTCTCAAGAGAGGTTTAGCTTCAATGTTTTCGGTATAGTATTAAATGATCAGGTGCGGTACTGTATTTATGAAGACAATTTAAACAGTGATAAGTATTTGGAAATTCTACGAGGGACGGTTTCTGAGTTTATAGAAGAAATTCCTATTGGGGAGCTGCAAAATTATTGGTATCAATTAGATGATACACCAGCACATAATTCCGCTGCAGTTTATCTCCAATTATCTCGAATTTTTGAAGATCGCTGGATTGGTCCCAATGGCCCTTGAAGATGGCCCCCGCGATCGCCTGATTTAACACCCCTAGACTTTTATTTATGGGGATTTATCAAAGGTAAAGTCTATGCTTCCCCAGTAAATAACCAACAAGATTTACTGGACAGGATACGAACAGCTTTTGCCGAATTAGAAAACGGACAAATCCAACGGGCCACAGCAACTGTACAAAGAAGAGTTGAAATGTGTCTTCAAATGAGGACAGCATATAGAACATTTGTTATAATTCAATTTTATTATTTTATTTATTTATTGTTGATTGTTAGATTGCTATAATTTTTAAGTTCACTAAAACAAGTTTAGAACAGTCTCGAACTTAGTAGATATGGTTAAAAATAATGTAAACAATTTATCACATTTTTTATAACTAAAACTTTCCCGAAACGAAAAAATTTCGTTTCAATCCTCTTCAATTTTCTCTTGTTCATTGGCGATAAATGAGGATGTTTTTCATTAAAAACATGGCACGTTCTCTCCAATATTTTTAACATTTTCCGTGAATATAAAATAAATTGAGAATATCAGCTTTTGAGAGTTATTTTATTTTAATTTAAAAGTTTCAAATCAGCTGTCATGTTGAATAGAAAAGCACAACAATTGTTTTTCCATGGCTTACTACGGGAAGGTGTAAGCATTTAGCAAACATATGATAGTTTAATAAAAACCTGATTATTTCGAAAATGGCTACGAATAGGTATAGAGAACCTTAATACATTTCGATAGAAAATTAAATTCTACATTTGACAGTGTATAAAGTTATAGTGTGTCCCATTTAAAAAAACGGACTTTAGCGGCTTTGAAAATGTGAATGTTTGCCGCTAAATTTAGGAGACCCTGTATAAAGATAGACAAATTCAATAAAAAAAATAGAAACCCAAGATTATTTACCGATCGTCTGCAAAATGTGAAGATTATATCTTCAAAACTTACAAAAATATGAGATTTTAAAATTTGGTACCCCGAAGGCTCATTTTTGGTTCAACGTCAAGTATTTTAGGAACGCTTGACATGCTACATAAAATAGCATTAAAATTCTCCGTAGAAACCAAAAATATCATCAAATACGGGGTGTTCCATTTAAAATAAGCAAGTTGATACCAACTTCCGGTTAAACCGGAAGTGACAGGAAGTTGAAATTATTTCAAAAAATAAGTAGCCCTTGACCTTACCTTAATCCCAAAATTTGAAATTTTTATCTAAATGGCATCATGAAAAACTTTTAATGAACGGGTTGCGTGAATAACCCTGTATAAATACAAAAAGTTTTAACACACGAATACTTTTTCCAAGATATTTTGAGATTTGGTTTTAGATAATGGAAAATAATTAATGTGTTAAAAAAACTTACCTTTTTTGTTCCAACGTTCTTCCCCTTTACGTTTTGTAATGCGTCAGAAAAAATTACAAGAATATTTTACTAGATGGCGTTCATAGAATAAAAGCAAAATATATGGTAAAAAATAGATTCTTGTAATGATTCGATATTAATTAGGGCACACCCTTATTTGTTTTTAGAATGTTATAGAGGGATAAATACTCTGTTTAACACTTATTATATTTATTCAAGTATCATATCACATACATTGTTTTACAAAATATAAATTCCCTAGACACATGAAGGAAAATGATATCACAGAACAAAATATATATTACAACTAAAAATTAAATCTAATAAGTCTACCACACCTGTAACAAAGCAAAAAAACCAAAACAAACGTCACCGATCACGCAATATAACCCCTCTCGGATTCCGACGTTAATTTATTATACAGGGTGTCCCAAATTCGAGTATCATTGGGATCTCGAAAACTATAAGAGATACAAAGTCGGTTAAGTTATGGCAAAGTTGCGGAATTTCATGCCAATCAAAATGCCGCTTTAAAAGTCTGAAAATTCCGAATACTACCAAATATATTCGAAAAAAACCAAATATCAAAGTTTCATGGTATCCCTAGTCAGTTTTATGTCGACACAACGTAAAAGGAAATGTAAAAAACAAGGAGTTCATTTTGACGGTTTTAAACAATGAAGAGGGGGATTTACTGATTAGAAACATAAACACATGTTCTGATTATAGTTAAGTTTTAGGAATAACATAACCTAAAATATTTTTTAATAAATTCAAGTGTTTTATTTGATTTAGATCTTATGCCAACTTAAGATTGATCGTCAAAAATTATTTATTGACAAATTTGGACGAAAGAAGAAAAAAAAGTAAAGTAATGCATGCGTTAAAACGTTTTAAGGATAATCTTCGAAATGCAACCACTTGTCAAGTTGACTCCTAAATATGTATCTTAACTGTGGCGCCTGAATTTGTCAAAAATCAAATTTGACATTTGACATAAAACGACATCGATCACATAAGTGGACGTGTTCGGTTTTGCTGCTTTATTTCGAAAAAACGCTCAGAGTGGAAACTAACGACCCCGCTAGAAAACATTGAAAAGATCTAGTTGTTCCTTTATTCTATCCCGTTCGTCTGCCGCAGTTCTACATAGAATATTAGCGTAATGGCCGCATATTAAATGAATATTCACCTTAAGGGGCAATCTCTCAAATTTAAAGATATTGACATACACGGGGTGACCGGGAGCTCAGAGCTCGCCATCCGGACATCCCACCGACAACGTCTCCAAACCGGAATAAGGTGTAAATTATCTGGAATATTATGGCAAGTTGCGAAGTGCAGTGCCAAAAACATAGATTGAAATTGAAATTGAAAGACCCGAGAGTGTTGGTGGTAACTGATAGAAAAAGTAAGTAAAATAATACCATATTGGAAATAATTAGACCTAAGACAGTTCTGTGCGGAAATAAAAAATTTTTATTTAAATTTCTAACTTTGTTTTTAGGTTACGTAAAAAAATAATCACTGCCTCGAAAAGGAAAGAAATTGTATCACCATTATGATCCAGAAAAAATTCAAGCTGCCCTACAAGACATTATAGCACGAAAAATGACTTATCGTAACGAAAAGTTTCATGGTATCCCTAGGTCAGTTTTATGTCGACACAAGAAAGGAAATGTAAAGAAACAAGGAGGTCAAACGGTTTTAAACAATGAAGAGGAGGATTTACTGATTAGAAACATAAACAAATGTTCCGATTGGGGTTATCCAATCGATAGTTGTGACCTAAGATTGATCGTCAAAAATTATTTAGACAAAGAAAGGGTAGAAAAGTTGTTCGTTTTAAGGATAATCTTCCAGGGCCCGAATTTGTAACGAGTTTTTTAAAACGACATCGATCACGACTTTCGAAAAGAATGTGCGAAAACATTAAAAGATCTAGGGCTCAAGTTTCACGTGACATATTAAATGAATATT
Organism: Kuschelorhynchus macadamiae; assembly: GCA_030620095.1. NCBI lineage: Eukaryota > Metazoa > Arthropoda > Insecta > Coleoptera > Curculionidae > Kuschelorhynchus > Kuschelorhynchus macadamiae. The sequence goes on from JAUTXW010003310.1 coordinate 390,682, forward strand.
CCCCCAATCTCTTGATTGCTTTACAGGATGTGCCACCTTACAATATTATAAACTACGATGAGACAAATTTGTCAGATGATATTGGTAAAATATAATTTCTCTTTGTTTTTAGGACGTAAAAAAATAATCACTAGAAGGGGTTGCAAGCATCCAGAACGTATTATGAATACTACAAAGTCAGCCACCTCAATAATATTCGCAGTGTCAGGAAATGGACAAATTTTACTACCTTACGTGGTCTACAAGTCTCAGAATTTATATTCTGCATGGACTGAAGGGGGACCACGTAGCACTAGATATAATCTGACACTGTTTTGAAGACTGGGTCGACCTCAATACCATATTTTAGATAACTAGAAGGTAGGAAAATACTGATTGGAAACAACTTGGCGTCACACATTTCCTGTGACATAGTAATGGAATTGAAAAATCACAACGTGGATATGGTATCACTCACTTGACTCGCCTTTTTTCGGCCTCTAAAAATTGCATGGCGTAATATTTTAGAAAAATGGAAAAAAAGAGAAGGGCGTAGTGAAGCTAGCATCTCCAAAACGTTTGTTAAAAGCATTATTAGAATAAATATCGGAGAATGCATAAACCAATATCATTTCTCGGTTTCGAAAGACAGGATTAATACTATTAAACAAAGAAGAAGTCTTAAAGTTATTGCCCACAGAACAATTATATGAAGATGAAAGAGAGGCATTGAATACTACAATGATCGATGTATTGAAAGAGATGAGATATTCTGAGAAACCAAGGAAAGAATACAAATAAAAAATTATCAGTTGAACCTCGCAAAAGTGTTCAGTGTGATAGCTCCAGTGAAAGCGATCTCAGCTTACATGAGGATGAAATGCTTAATAATTATGCAGATAAAGACAATGTTTTAGTAGAAGAAGATTTTTATGATTCTCCCGAGCAAAGCGCCAATGAGATTAATGCTACATTAAGCGACGATAATAGTGAAGATATTCCTTTTAGAGATTAGTTTTTATGTTTATAAATCTTTAAAAGAGTGTTTTTTAGTTTTCCTGTTGTATTTTTATAAGAGTTTAGCAAAATAAATATTTTTGCAAGATCATTAAGTTTTTTAATAAAAAAAATATGTTATATTGAATTTTAATGGTATCACACGATATATTTTTTTCTAAATGTTGTCCCTCTACACCTCAGCCGCATTTAAATGAGAATAACTGCTGAATAACATGACCGTCCCTAATCACCACATTTCCAGGCGAAAAGGGGACAACGCAGTTTTTTAAAAAAAATCTATCATTTAACATTTTTTTTTAAATGCCATTATTTTACAGAAACTAATATTAAAATAAAAGGTAAAGCCGCAACATCTTCATAAAGTTGACTGTCCCTATACACCACGTTTTACGGTACCTGTCATTTGATAGGGTTACGAATGTGTCTTTGGAATTACTATAACTCTCTGTTTAATAATACGTAAAAGCAGAACATTTTTTTATTTAAATGTCAATGTCGTGTAATCTCTTTCAGGTACCTCCGGAGTTTTCACTTCAGTAGTACGGGTGATTACTAAATTTATAGTGAACGAGCTGAGAGGAAGCACCGTCTATTTTTTCACGGTGTCTGTGTCCACGGTATTGACTTGTTTTGCCATGTACCACTTGATAAGGAGGTCGGACTTTATACAGTTCTACATGGCGTTGTGCGAGAGAGCCAAAACAAGGATAACTTTGGAGCCCACTGAAGACGCTGGATTGGTATGCTATTTTTATCAAAGACACATAATACTCCGTAATGTTAAATAAAACACCCTTTAAATGGATCCCACCTTTGTATTCGCTATTGTAGGGATCCATCGAGGGATTTTTGGGTAGCTCTACACGCTCTATTTTTTTTTACCTTTTTAGATATTACTTTGAAACTTGGGTACGTTTAGTAACTTATTAAGATGCATGTTTTGACAGATTATTTGATTATACATTACTTCCGGTTTAACCGGAAGTGACCTAAACTTTAATATATTATATGGAACCCTGTATATTTTTTTTCATAGTCGTATTATGTGCAAAATTCTCTTTCCAATGATGCTTCACAAGTTATATTTTTCTTCTAAAATTCACCATATAACATACAAAACAAAAGACAGTGCCAAACTTCTGAGGTAACCTGAATAAAATGAAACTTTTTGGGTCAGAAAAAACGTGAAGGCATGTTATTATGTTGTTTTCAAAATATTACGCTTTAGTAGTTTCGAAGAAAAAAAAAATAAAATGGAAAAAAACATTTTTTATGACCCACTTTTAAAATATTTATAAAGAATAGATTAAACATCTCGTAAACTAAGGTAAGGCAGTAGCTTACTGTAAAAGGTTTATAGTTATTGTCCTATAAGTATTATAACCTTAGTTTATACAGGGTATACAAAATTTCATGTCAAACTTTGCAAAATTAAAAATTAATTTTTTCCATTTTTTCAAATCGATTATCCCAATTTTTTTCTATCGGGTGCTGAATTAATAGATTCATTTTTTGTTATTACACTTACCTCGAAATTCCGAAAAGTTTTTAAAATATTTTTAAAAACTAATGTTTTTAAAAATTGTTTTTCAGTGTGATAATTGAGTAACTTCACTGTTTTGAAAATGCTTTTTTTGAGGTTTCGATTCATAACGGGTTTTCACTATTAATATTCATAAATAATCACCTACGCGTTTATTAATAATACAGAGGTCGGCGTAGTTATAGCCATGGGAGAAAATCTAGAATCCTAACACTTTTCGTAATTATGTTTGCTTTTTAAAATTTAAATTACTGACAAGAGTTAAGGTGTAACAGCTCTATTTTTTAATATTATAAACAAGTAAGAAATCGTGGTTCTTGGGATTAGACCGTGTCAAATTGGAATTACATCTTCAGGGACCTTTGCTCCACGAGATCTGAACATTGAATGAACTCGAAGAGATTCAGGCGGGCTTTTATAACCGACTTGTGCTCGCCGAACGGTGACCCTGTGTCAATTTCCACGTGTGATGTAGACGGTAACCCCTATCTCTATTGAAATTTTTTGTATGTTTAAATATTTCAATAGATTCTCTAACTTTTCGTTTATAAAAACCTGGAACCGATGCTAGAACCTTGGTTTCCTTTACATTTACGAAATGGCCAGTGTTATGCTGGTGTTCAGCTACAACAGATTGAACAATTTGTTTCTTTTTAATACATCGTTCGTGTTCCTTAAGTCTAGTTGATATTGAGCGTCCTGTTTCTCCAACATACACTTCTCCACAGGAGCAAGGAATTTTACATACTCCTTCTATTTGGAAAGGTACAAGATCTTTCGGGGGATCGCAAGCATTGTCCAATCTTCTTATGTGTATTGAAGATTGTACGTATGTTGGACCGCCGATGTAATCGTCCTATTTTGTCTGTAGTGCCATGTATGTAGAGAAGAACAACAATACCTAATGGTGGCTCTTTATCATTCTCCTTTGGCGGGGTTGGTTAATATCTTCAGTGCAATAGCCATTCCCTCTGAGAGGTTCGGTCAGTTTCGATGTTTCCGATATTAAAGTATCTTGATCAGAAATCGAAATAGCTCTGAATACTAGTGAATTAATAACCGATTTGTTTGGTGCTGGATGGTGATGAGAATTTGCGTTTAAGTATCTATTTGTATACGTCGGTTTTATATACACAGAATGTCCTAACGTACCATTTTCCTTCCTTTGAACATATACATCTAAAAATCGTGAATTTGATATTATGATGTTGCTGATTAAGGTGGTCCAGAAATATGAGGAGATTATCCTGTCCATGAGGCCAAACAACAAAAGTATCATCTACATATCTAAACCAGTGCTTCGGTTTTAGTGGAGCGGATGTTAGAGCAATATCCTCAAAGGCTTGCGTAAGTTTGTTCATAAAAAGTTCCCTGAAAAATGAAATAAGTAGATGTAAGACAAGCTTCCACTAGGTCTATTAAGTTCTTATCAAGATTGTTGTTATCCAGTATGTATGACATAATGGAAATTGAGTCGTTGACAGGAACATTTGTGTAAAGTGATTCTACATCGAAACTGACCAAAATATCTTCGGGAGTCAACTGGATTGTCTTGAGTTTTTCCACGAAATGTGCAGAGTTTTTAATAAAAGAATCTGTTTTTCCAGTAAATGGATTAAGAAAATTTGAAAGATATTTACCTAGTTTGTATGTGGGCGAGTCTATTGCACTGACGATCGGTCGAAGTGGTACGTTGTCCTTGTGTATCTTCGGAAGACCGTAGAACCTGGGAGCCTTGGAGCTGCTTGGTTTTAATGATTTTTTCTCCGCTGGTGATAGACTGGATGTGTTGATCAAATTGGTAATGCGGCTGTCTATTCTACTTGTGGGGTCTGCCTGCATAACCTTATAGGTGTTGTTGTCCAAAAGTTGAGTAACCTTTTCCACATATTCTGTTCTGTCCATGACGACTATGGCGTTGCCTTTATCTGCTGGAAGTACCAGAATGTTTGCGTCTTCGTTTAAGGTCGTCATTGCTGTTTTTTCGGCTGCGGAGAGGTTCGACTTTGGTGGTTTTGAGTTTTTAATGATCTTCGCTGTCTCATATCTCACTTCATCGGCTTGTTCCACTGGTAATCTTCTGATTGCTGCTTCGACAAAAGATACTATGTCTTCTACGGGAATGGTGCTCGGTGCTATTGCGAAGTTTTGGCCCTTGGAAAGGACGGAAAGTTCTGCTTCGGTTAACGGCTTCGATGACAGGTTGATAACTGTGTTCTGCGGAAGTTTCACTGGATTTTTTCTGTTCAGGAGGGCTTCAAACTTCTTTTGTTGCTTAAGTGTAACTTCTTGATGGATTTTTTCTGCCTGTGCGTTGGCAATGTTATCCAAAGTTGTAAATGTAGTTCTTTCTAGACTAGAAGCTAATTTCAGGTGAATTTCTAATAGTTTTCGGGCATTTGTATCTAAATCACGACGTGTTGCCTTAATCCTTTCTCCAACTAATGCATTGCTAGCACGCTTATAAATATTCTTAGCAGTTCTAGAAGTAATGTGATATCTCACCTGTAGCGATTTCGGTATTCCTTGTTCCTGTGGAGAAGTGTATGTGGGAGAAACAGGACGCTCAATATCAACTAGACTTAAGGAACACGAACGATATATTAAAAAGAAACAAATTCTTCAATCTGCTGTAGCTGAACACCAGCATAACACTGGCCATTTCATAAATGTAAAGGAAACCAAGGTTCTAGCATCGGTTCCAGGTTTTTATAAACGAAAAGTTAGAGAATCTATTGAAATATTTAAACATACAAAAACATTTAGAGATACGGGTTACGGTCTACATCACACGTGGAAACCGATCTTAACACAGGGTTCGGCGAGCACAAGTCGGGTATAAAAGCCCGCCTGAATCTCTTCGAGCTCATTCAGCGTTCAGATCTCGTGGAGTAAAGATCCCTGAAGATGTCTCGTACAATCGAAGGCGAAACGTCGGATAGTAATTTCAATTTGACATGGTCTAATCCCAAGAACCATGATTTCTTAATTGACCAAAGCCGTGAAAGCTTCCGTTCTATATTATAAACAAGTACCTAAGATTTGCTTAAAATAATATTTTAATTAGAACACATCTTCATTATGTCTTCCATTCTCTTGAAGGCACAGTCGAAGGCGAAAATGTGGTTTTAATCCGTCGCTGAATATTTTCTGGCATTGTTGGAGGTTTGTTGTAAATAATTTCCCTAACGTAGCCCCATAGAAAAAAATTCAATTTTGTTAAATCAGGCAATCGGGGCGCCCACGCACTTGCCCCTCTTCCAAACCACCGATTCGGAAAAATATTATTTAAACGATCCCTAATTGCTAATGAAAAATGTGCTGTTGCAGCCACATTGTATTTCTTAAATTTAGTGGTAAATTTTTGCAAAAATTTGGCAAGTGGTTTTAAAGTCGAGGTACATGGCTCCAGTCAAATTTCCATTTAAAAAAATGGGGACCAATAACCTGTTCACCAATAATTGCCCTCTCCCCACACCTTAACTGACGCGTAGTAATGTTAGTTATGGCGATTTACATATCCATTCTGGTGAAATGTGGCCTCATCAGAAAATAAAAATCAAAACTTATCCTAATTTTAGCTTGTGCCCAATTACAAAAGTCAACACGTAGCCCAAAATCTGCCGGAAACAGTTCTTGAATTTGGTGCCGGAAATCTCACATCTGATTTTAGATGTTTTTAATGTGCTGATTCCAAAAATGGCACCAGATTATTTCCATCAGCTCTAGGTTAATTGATATGTTTTTCTGATAAAGGATAACAAATAAAGAGATAAATATTTACTTAATCGTCAAAATAGAAATTTCCCAGAATCTAATTAACCAAATGGATACCTGGAATTGTCCCTGACCCAATGTTCCTATACTAGGAACTACTCAATACACTGCTCTTAATTACTTTTATACCTGTAATTGCCCATGACCCGATCCTTCTATACCTGCTTGGCTGTACTCGATTTAGTATATTACTGAGTTTTCCCAAGTAAAGTTCTGCTATCATTTTGTGTAAATTTTGGTCGTTTTGTAGTATCAAGACACTAAACTGAAACAATGGCATCCGCAAGCAGACGTACCTATGTAAATCATCCCAATGTTTTTTGTTATGTGTGTGGTGAATACACTTTGAAAGAGAGCAGAAAAACGATTTCTGACTTTGTGAAAAGAGCTTATCTTGCCTATTTTGGCGTTCATTTAGAAGATCAAGATAAATCTTATGCCCCACATTTCATATGTAAAACACGTTTTGAACATTTGCGACAGTGGACAACTGGAAAGAGGAAGTGCCTAAAGTTTGGTGTACCAATGGTTTGGAGAGAACCGCGACACCATCATGACGACTGCTATTTTTGTCTCGTTAATATTAAAGGCATAAATAGAAACAATAGACACAAATGGATATATCCTGATCTAGATGCTGCAAGAGGGCCTGTAGCGCATTCGGAAGAAATACCCGTTCCATCATTCAGCAGTCTACCCGAACTGACAGAAGATGATACAGAAACATCAACGTCTGACGAAGTTCAAAGAATTCAATCAGAAAACGGCAGCGAATTTGAAGCAGATTTAGCAACTCCGCAGTGTTTCAATCAAGAAGAACTAAACGATCTTATAAGAGACCTGAATCTCTCAAAGGAATCCTCTGAATTACTTGCATCCAGATTAAAAGAAAAAAATCTACTTTGTCCAGGTACTAATATTACATTTTATCCTAAAAGAGATAAGGATCTGCTGCCTTTTTTCTCTTAGAAAAATGACTTGGTATTCTGTAACAATATAAAAGGGCTCTTAAAAAAAATGGGTTTGCCTGAATACACTCCAGATGATTGGCGCCTTTTTGTGTAACAATTGCATTAGTTTTGAGAAAAATTAAATACGAAGAACATCAGTGGGCAATTTGTGATGATTTAAAAATGGTTAACTTTCTCCTTGGACAGCAGAGTGGTTATACCAAATATCCTTGCTTTTTGTGCCTTTCGGACAGCAGAGCTAAAAATGAGCACTGGGTTAACAAAAATTGGCCTTCAAGAGATGTCATGATTCAAGGAAAACAAAACGTGATCAACGAACCTTTGGTGTCAAGAGAAAAAATCTTACTTCCGCCCTTGCATATCAAGCTAAGCCTAATGAAGCAATTTGTGAAGGCTTTAAATCGAGATGGAAATTGTTTTGGGTATTTGTCACGTAAATTTCCTGGCATTAGCACGGAAAAACTAAAAGCTGGTATATTTGATGGTCCTCAAATAAGGCAACTTGTTAAAGATCCACAATTCACCACATCAATGAACGAGACTGAATCTAAGGCTTGGTGTTCATTTGTTCAAGTAGTAAAAAATTTTCTTGGCAATCATAAATCAGAGAATTACGTAGAATTAGTGGAAACTAAGCTTTAAAATTTTAATATTTTCGGCTGTAACATGAGTATAAAAGTTCACTACCCCCACAGCCACCTAGATCGTTTTCCAGAAAACTTAGGTGATTGTAGTGAAGAACAGGGGGCAAGATGGGATAGCCACATGATGACGGACTACTGCTGGAGCCTTCAGCGAGATTGCCCTAGTAAACTCCATTCTAGAAAGTCGTATAAAAGAAAATTTTTATGTGATTAGTGACTAATGTAATTAATTAAATTAAGTTTTTGTAATAAATACTTGAATCCGTGTGTCTTTGTTTCTTTTTCTTTTGTGTGGCAATAGTAATATTATATATTATAACAGTTATAACGTAAAATATATACACAATTTTTTTTTTAACTAGATCTGATAGACATAATCTGAGAACTTTTTTACATTCTGCATCCAAAAATTACCCAGGAACAGTTAAAAAATCGCAGGCACCAAAATGTGTGTTGACCTGTGTAATTCATTTTCTTCCGTTCGAGCAGGCCTATCTCTAACTGGTTTTGTGTAGTTTTCATTTCCCGTTTGTACAAAATCTCTCTAATATAATAAGTTTTCCTTGCTCCTTCTGTCTGGATGTCTTCGTTCTTCGTAAAACCTACTTGCCCCTATATCCGATTCTCCTAACAGGAAAATCATATCAGTCAGTCAGTTCCTCTTTGGTGTACTCCATGACGAAAGAACGTTCAAATAAAACTTGAAATATATATATATATATATATATATATATATATATATATATATATATATATATATATATATAGTGTGTATCAGCCAAATGGAATAAATTCGATAATAAATAAATGGGGGCGTGTTTGGAAAAACGCTTGGACCCGTCGATTGGTATTTTTAGTTGCTCATTTTCTCCAATAAAAACTTTTTATACAGGGTGTGTCCTGTAACAGTGGTCAATGCCAACTTTCTTATTTCAAATGCAACACCCCGGATATTATTTAATTTTTGGATTCTTTAGGAGATTCTAAACATATTTTATGTTCAATGTCCTATACCTATCTTCAACTATTTCGGCAATATTAAGTGTTTTCAATTTTATTTTTATTTTATTTATTTCGAATTTATTATTATTCATGAAAGTGGCTCTGGTTACTGAACTATTTATTTGATTACAAAAATTCGCTACAACACACTCAATTCTTATTTACCATTTAGGTCTTCATATTAAGAATCTAAGCAAAAACCATTTTAGCGTTCCTTTTTATTGATATGGAACAAAAAGAGCCAGTTTTGTTTACTTTTAAGTTTTGTTTACTTTTGTGTAAAATGCCTGGCCTTTCTCTTTGCAAGACAGTAGTTGTCAGTGTCAGTGTCATAGTCTTTTGAATTTCGTTAACTGCATAATACCTAATATCAGAAAAATGGTTCATTTAACAGAAATGCATAAAATAACAATTCTACAAATGATTGGTTATGGAGATAACACACGAACACAAGTGGAAGTTGCTCGCTTATTTCATGAAAAATTTCCAAATTTGCCGCATATATCCCAAGGGACAATTAGTAAAATAGAAAAGCAGTTTCGCGAGCTTGGACATGTGAGGCAGATAAAAAAAGCAGCTGCCAATTCAATAAATGATGATACTAAATTGGATATTATGCTTGAGTTTGAGGAAAACCCACATATTTCTAGTCGACAAGTCGCCGCAATGTTCGATATTAGCCATTCGTCGATTATTCGAACATTAAAAGAAAATAAAATGCATCCCTATAAAGTGATACCAACTCAGGAGCTCATGGAAGACGATTATGATAGGAGAACTTATTTTTGTGAACAAATGATGGCTATGTTAGATAACAATGTTATTCAATTAGAACATGTTTTGTTTTCGGATGAGTGCACCTTTACACTTCACGGTCATGTAAATCGTCAAAATTGCCGCTATTGGTCTAGGGAAAATCCTCACTGAATCAGCGAAGAACATACTCAATATCCTGAAAAGGTTAATGTTTGGGCAGGAATTGTTAGGGATCATATCATAGGCCCCTTTTTCATTGACGGCAATTTGAATGGCGATAATTATTTAGCACTGCTCCAAAATAATGTCGTGCCAACTTTGACAAATTTGTATCCGGATCCAGCAAACCCACAAGTTCCAGCGAATATGATATGGTTTCAGCAAGATGGAGCACCGCCCTATTACCAAATTAATGTCCGGCAGTACCTCACCGGAATATTTCCAAATCGGTGGATAGGGAGACGAGGATCGATAGAATGGCCAGCGTGATCCCCTGATCTGACGACATTAGACTTTTTCTTATGGGGACATATTAAAAATGTTGTATACAAAACTAAACCCCTCGTCTTAGCTGACTTAAGAAGACGAATAACGCTTGCGATTAGATCGGTCACGCCTGAGATGCTAAATAACGTTAGAAGAAATTTCTATTTAAGATTAGGAATTTGCCAAGACGTTCGCGGCGAGCATATTCAACAGTTCCTAAATTAACTTTTTACTTTTGTTTATACATTATGAAGAAATAAATAATTTTATTTTTTTACTCTTAATTTTTGCAATAAATTTGAAAACACTTAATATTGCCGAAATAGTTGAAGATAGGTATAGGACATTGAACATGTTTAGAATCTCCTAAAGAATCCAAAAATTAAATAATATCCGGGGTGTTGCATTTGAAATAAGAAATTTGGCATTGACCACTGTTACAGGACACTTATTGGAGAAAATGAGCAACTAAAAATACCAATCGACGGGTCCAAGCGTTTTTCCGAACACGCCCCCATTTATTTATTATCGAATTTTTTCCATTTGGCTGATACACACTATATATATATATATATATGGACCCTTACTGTATTTTCAAATGTGTTCAGATTATTTGTTGCGTTTAGATTGACAAACAAAAATCTTTTTTGGCTTTTTCGCAACTGAATAAAAATATTTAAGACGAAGAAGTAAGAACTGTTTTTTTTTTTAAACACAGAATATACAGAAATCGTCATAATTATGGAAGCAAAATTTGATTCGTTAATGAATGTGATACTGACAATGCACAACGATGCCCTCAAAGAGAATTCCTGAAGTTTTACAAGCCGTACACAACGGTGGTTTGAAGACTCTTAAAAAAGTTCAAATAAGATTTTGGTGTTATGAAGACTCTTGGAAAAGTTCAAAGAAGGTTTTAATGGTTGGGAAATTGTACAGATGTGAAAGATTGGTGCCAGGATACGCCGCCAGTAAAGGACCCCAAACTCGTACTCGTGGCAAAATGAAGCAGTACAACGTGGGAGCACCCTTCGAACGAATTGCCATAGATGTAGCAGGATCATTTCCAGTTAGTAAATCCGGGAATCGCTTTGTATCAGTAGCGATGGATTACTTCAGCAAACACGGTATTTTGTAAATTGAATGCGTTTTTTGATTTATAGGGGTTTTAGTTTCAAGTGAGCTAAAGTAGTTTTTTTGGAAGTTGTTATGGCTTTTGTAGCAGAGGTAGATGTTGTGTTTTTTTTAAGGTGGATTGAATATTTTCGAATAAGCCTTGTATGTATGGATAGATGCATATTTCTTTTTAGTTTTTGTTTCTGTGAAACTGTTATTATTACGTTTATTTATATTTTCTATGCTACCCAAAAAACTTAATTAAATCCATATATATATATATATATATATATATATATATATATATATATATATATAGAGATATGAACCTTTTATACATATATATTCTAATTTTGTTTTCTTGGGTATTTTGGTTCGATAGTAGGAATAAAATTAAAACAAATTTAATTTCATTTTTGTTACATTTTTATAGACGTTCCGACCATTTATGGTTGGTCTTCATCAGTATTTTTTTTGTGTGTCTGTAACAATAGAAAACCGAGATAAGATATTTTTCTTAAAAGACTATTATAAATTGTATGGACAAATTATTAATAATATTATTTTAACATTTTAGATGACTTACCATAAGAAGAATCTTTCAGAATTCATCTTTATGCAACATTTAAAAACAGCACGTTTTCCATACAACACTCAGAAACAGCACATTTAAAAACATTGAAAAGAACGTCATACAGATTAAAATTACTATAATATTAATTGCTACGAGTATGTCTAAACACTGCTTAAACTGGCAGAATGCATTCATGTGAAACGTCGGTTAAGGAATTCTATGGGTTTTTTTTATATATATATTAGTTTAAAAAAGCAAAGATAATTAGATTTGTTTTGAACTGTTTTATTATTTAAAAGGTGATATATTGTTTATTTACTTTTGAATTTAGAAGAAAGGGGGCTAATTTAGTTTGTTTTATTTATTTATATTAATTTAATGTATATATGAAGTCAGTTTTAGAGTTATTTGATAACGTTATAATATATTTGGCTCACATTCTTTATGTCTGTTTTGTCATTTATAGCATTGATCTCCCGTTTTATGTATAACATTTCCAGAAACTCTGTCTTTTTTTGATTAATTTCCGTATTTAGAATAGTAGTATCTTGAAAGTTAAAAGTATGTTTATATTCTGTTTCGTGATTTGTAAGCGCTGTTTTATTTTTTTTATCATACTTGTGTCCATTCAAACGATTTTTAAGATACTGTGTGGTTTGCCCTATATAGACCTTTGGGCAGTCGTTGCATTTTGTTTTGTATATAGTGTGTGTTTTTTGAAACATAGGTGTTTTTGATTTTAAAGAGGAAAAAAATTGTTTTTGTAGGGTATTGTAACTTTTGTGAGATACGGTTAGATCTTGTTTTTTAAGGGATTTTTGTAAATTTTCCGACAGTCCTTGAATATAGGGTATTGAAATATATTTATTTTTATTGTTTTGATTGTTGCCGGGGTTAGAATTATTTTTATTAATGTTATTTAATCGGGACTTAAAAATTGAGTTTATTAATTTCATTGGGTAGCTGTTTTTTAATAAAGTATTTTTTGCTTTTTGGATAGCTTCTTGTCGAAATTCTAGATCGCTTAATTTGATTGCCCTATCCGCGAGCCCTATAATGACAGATTGTTTTTGGGAGTGTGGGTGTTGCGAAAGATACTTTATGTATCTACCAGACCAAGTATTTTTTGTATACCACTTTGTTTTTATGCAAGTTTCTTTGTTATATAAGGTCATGTCTAGAAAATTTATTTTTTTATTTTTTTCAGTTTCGATGGTGAAATTAAGTTTTTGGTGAAAATTGTTAAACGCGTTAAGGATATATTCGCTTTTTCCTTGTGGTATGATTGTTAAACAATGATCAACGTATCTGTAGAAGAATGGAAGTTTAAAATTTAAGTTTTTAATAAAGTTGTTTTCTAATTCTTCCATCACTAATTGTGCAACGACACTTGAAATAGATGAGCCCATTGCACAGCCGTCAAGTTGTTTATAGAATTTGTTTTTACGCATAAAGTAAGTGGATTTTAGAACTAATTCTATTCCTTTTAAAAATTCATCAAGTGGGATATCAGTATGTTTTTTTATATCATTCCATTTTTTCCTGATGATTTCGAATGTTAGATCAATTGGAATGTTAGTGTATATAGTGAGACTACGGCTAGCGAGATTAAAGTGTGGTTATTTGGTATTTGGATGTTTTTTATTTTTTCTTTAAAATCCCAAGAGTCTTTGATGAAAGTATCAGTTTTGTTTATGACATTTGCTAAAATAGTTTTCAGGAATTTTGAGAGACCATTTAGAGGTGATTGGATACATGAGATGATAGGCCGTAAGGGTATACCATCCTTATGCAGTTTTGGTAGCCCGTATATTTTTGGCGCTTGAGCGTTATGTATTTTTAAATTTTTTGCTATGGTGGGAGAAATATAGTTTTTGTTTTCCCAGATTTTGATTAGTTCATTTTTTTTTTGTAGTATATTAGTGGGGTCGTTAGAGATGAGTATATAAGTTTCCTCGTTATTCAAAAGGGATTCCAATTTATTATCATATTCGTTTTCATACATAATGAGTGTTTTGTTTGACTTATCTGGTCTTAAGATTTTTAAGTTTTGGTGCTCTTTTAAAAAGGATTTTGTTTTTCTTAACTTTTTACATAGTTCATTATCTATATTTTGGTTCTTCGTTTTATATTTTTTAGAGTTAATTTTATTTTTGTAAGATGTGAGGGCATTACAACATGTTGTTCTGATCTCGTCTTTTTTTTCCTGATTTAAGTTGTTAATGGCTGTGTCAATGGATGAGATAATTTCTGGAATAGGGATATCTTGTGAAATGGTGATTTGACATGCAAAATCTGAGTCAAGACTTAGAATATCATTAGCATAACTTGGAATTTCGATATTAGTCAGATTTTCCAGCCAACCGCCCTCAATGTGGATCTCATTAGAATCAAAAAACACACACTATATACAAAATAAAATGCAACGACTGCCCAAAGGTCTATATAGGGCAAACCACACAGTATCTTAAAAATCGTTTGAATGGACACAAGTATGATAAAAAAAATAAAACAGCGCTTACAAATCACGAAACAGAATATAAACATACTTTTAACTTTCAAGATACTACTATTCTAAATACGGAAATTAATCAAAAAAAGAGAGAGTTTCTGGAAATGTTATACATAAAACGGGAGATCAATGCTATAAATGACAAAACAGACATAAAGAATTTGAGCCAAATATATTATAACGTTAACAAATAACTCTAAAACTGACTTCATATATACATTCAATTAATATAAAAAAAAAACATACTAAATTAGCCCCCTTTCTTCTAAATTCAAAAGTAAATAAACAATATATCACCTTTTAAATAATAAAACAGTTCAAAACAAATCTAATTATCTTTGCTTTTTTAAACTAATATATATATAAAAAAAAACCCATAGAATTCCTTAACCGACGTTTCACATGAATGCATTCTGCCAGTTAAAGCAGTGTCGCTCGAAGATAGACATACTCGTAGCAATTAATATTATAGTAATTTTAATCTATATGACGTTCTTTTCAATGTTTTTAAATGTGCTGTTTCTGACTGTTGTATGGAAAACGTGCTGTTTTTAAATGTTGCATAAAGATGAATTCTGAAAGATCCTTCTTATGGTAAGTCATCTAAAATGTTAAAATAATATTATTAATAATTTGTCCATACAATTTATAATAGTCTTTTAAGAAAAATATCTTATCTCGGTTTTCTATTGTTACAGACACACAAAAAAATACTGATGAAGACCAACCATAAATGGTCGAAACGTCTATAAAAATGTAACAAAAACGAAATTAAATTTGTTTTAAATTTATTCCTACTATCGAACCAAAATACCCAAGAAAACAAAATTAGTATATATATATATATATATATATATATATATATATATATATATTTAAAAATTTGGAAGCAATCGTAATTACCAAAAACTCTTGGTAGTAATTTAAATTTTAAGGAGCAAACATAATTACGAAAAGTGTCTCCCAAGAGAGTCACAAATAGCTGAGTGCAACCTTTTCGGTTGGTGATCCTGTATAATAATACATATGTTCTACAACAGCCATGTCAAACTCAAAGTCACTGGTGGGGCAAAAGCATGAAGACCATCGACTAGATGGGCCGCAAAACCTTATTTTAAAGAATACAAACTACTGAATATCTTGAGAAAAAGTACTACTATAGGACAAGTCTGTTTATTAAAATTCCCATAAAAAAGACATTACAAAAAACTACAAAAATTAAATTCTTTTGCCAGATATTTGACATCTTTTGTCTTTAATTAAGTTATCTATTTGTGTCGCGAATTTATCGGCGGAAATAACTTTTAAAACTGTGTCCAAGTGAGCGTCCGTCATTTCATCAAAAAAAAATAGTTGTTTATACTTATAGGTACTTCCAAACTCAATCTCAATTACTTCCATTTGCAAGTGAGGGGGAACTTTATCAATATCGATAGTGATAAGATCAGTAAATAGAGAAAAATTGTTTTCTTGGGTCTTAAAATCCTGAAAACGCTTCTCAAATTCTGCCAGAAGGCTTCTCGCTTTCTCTGAATATATTTTGTATGATATTGGGACACTTGTGCTTTCCTGATATGCCTTACAAGTCAGAAATGTGACAGATTATCCTCTGCTTATGAAGTTTATAATTTTTTTCACTGACTTTAAAACACTTTCCAACTAGATCACTTTTGAGCATAAAACTTTAACAATGAATATGATAAAAATCTGGTTTATCACTGCCCGTTTCTCTGATCTTTGTCTGTAATATTTTAACGAAGCCATTTTTTACTGAAGAAGCTGCGTCTGTTGCAACGGACCACAGTTTTGACAAATCTAAATTGTACTTTTGCAGTAGTCCATAAACAGCATTGAAAATATCCTTCCCAGTTGTTGTATCATGCAATGTTACTAATTGCAGTAATTCTTCATACAAATTGATAACTGTATGAACCGCACGAAGAAAAACAGCGAGTTGCGCCACACCACACACATCCATACTTTCGTCACAGGCAATAGAAAATGCAATGAAAGAGTCTGATTTTGTTTTTATCTGATCACTTATATTGGCAGCCAACTCAGTAATCTTGATCCGTGATTTCAACTTATTTAACTTTTCGTTTCTGACCTTGCCTGTATACTTGCCAAACATAGTTTTATGAATATCATAGTGACGTTTTATATTATATAATTTTGGGACACCGACTGTACTATTACAAATCAAACAAATAATTTTTTCTTTCACTTCACAGCAAAAAAACTCTAATTCCCATTTTTCTTGAAAGATACGATGCTCATCTACAAGTTTCCTCTTACTTCCACTTGGATTTGAAAGAGACATATTAAAAACTGTATCCGAAATAAATTATAATAAGTACTGTTAAGTATTGTAAAAATAACTGCGCAACTCAACTCGATACTCTATCGCAACTAACTCATAACTGACTAAACACTCAACGATTGAACTCAATCGAAGTTCTTTCCAGAATGTTCAGATAGCGTCATCTGTGTTTTTGCGCGATAGAAATTCATGGAACAAGCCAGATAACGTTTGGCTTTAGGTTTTAGGTTGAGTATGTGTAGTTCATCCTCCTAAACATAGATGGCACTATGTACAATTGTACATTTTATTATACCAATCGTTGTTGCAGCGGCCGCGGCGCGCGCTTTCAAAAACGATTTTCATTTTGTTCGCGGGGGGCCGCATTATCTGGCTGTTTTCAAAACTGATTTGGGCCGCAGAAAAATGCTCACTGGGCCGCATATTTGACATGGCTGTTCTACAATAACCACTCTAGATTTCGAATTAGTTTAATATACATGTTATAATTTATGGCACTATTTTCAGATAGAAACAAACGATTCTCAGTACGGAATCTTGAAAATTCAAACCAGCCCGCCCCCTACCGGAAACCAACTGAGTTTCGCCAATCCAGCATACGAACCATCGGCTCCAGTACCTACATATAAAGTGGAAGACGTGGTCGTCAGGGGGCGCCACAGTGTCAGTACTGGTGGAGTCGGGATCAATGCATTTAAAAGTGAGTATAAGAACCGAACACAAACATTGTCATTGGTAAATAATTCAGAGAAATTAATTCATCTTTATTGGCTTTTGACCGCATAAAATTAGAATTACTTTTCGACGTTTCGCTTGCGATTACACAAATCATCTTCAGAGGTCTTCACCGTTTCCAGAACTAACATTTGAATTCTAACACTGGAACTTGTGCTGGATGGTGGTGGCAATTTGAATTTATGTATTTATTTGTATACGTCGGTTCTCTATACAAATTCTGTGTATAGAGAATGTAATGTACCATTTTGCTTCTTTTAAACAAATATATCTAGAAATGGAATCGTTTCAGAAGCACCATCATCAATACACATAAGAAGAATGGATAAAATGCTTGCGATCCCCGAAAGATGATGTACCTCTTCAAACAGAAGGAGTATATAAAATTATTTTCTCCTGTGAAGCTAGACTTAAGGAACATGAACTGTATACTAAAAAGAAACGTGGAAACCGATCTTAACACAAGGTCACGGTTCGTGAAGTAAAAATCCCTGAAGATGCCTAGACCAATCGAAAGCGAAACGTTGATTAGTAATTCCAATTTGAAACGGTCTAATCCCAAGAACCATGATTTCTTATTGCAATCAATTTTTACAGGAGGACTACAAGCTCGGTGGGAAGTGACCAAAGCAACATATCCCTACATGATTTCAATATGTCTAGTTTACTTTGCAACGCTCTGTATATATCCGGGAGTGGCTTCGGAGGTGGTAAGTTGCACCTTGGGTTCGTGGATGCCAATTCTGATGATGGCCTTGTTTAATGCCTCGGATCTTTTTGGAAAAATGCTTGCCAGTGGTGCTAGGTAAGATTTTCAAAATGCATTTTATACAAGACGTGTATATATTTTACTTAGAGTTTTCGATATACAGGGTGTTAAAATTGATTGATTAATGAAACTAAACTTAGATGTAATTGTGTAAGAAATATAAAATGTTAAAGAAAATGTTATAGTGATAGAGCAAGAAAGGTTACTTTAACTGGAAGAGGTATATATTTTTAAAAGGATATTCTGTTCTATTTAAAATTAAGTAAAAAAAATGCAGTTATACAAAGCATTTACAAAAAAAAATTGATATATACTATACTCAGTTTCGATATTTCCAGTTCCATGGATGCTGCTTCCTTTTCTAGTTTTTTCTTTTTTTTTTTCGTAATGATAAAGTTCACTTTCAGCTCTTTTTTTCGAGATCAATTTCTTGTTCTTTCCCTTTTCGGCGATTTTAGTTGTCAAGGGCATATTGATTGTTTTGTAAGCATTTTTAACACATACCCTCATTTTGTGGGAAATATTAACATTTACTACCCCACATATTTGATAAATTGCGCCAGATCCTTGTCTTTGGCAGATAATGGACTCGTCCAACAGATTTTCGACTAAAAGATTTTTTTATGGAAAACCTTGACTCAACGGTGGCGTTTCCATGAAAAAGGATCAAAATTAACTTAATAACAAACCACAATTTTGTCCCAATGAATTGAATATATGTTTTACAAAAATTTGGTATACATATATTAGATGTTGGATATACCATTGACCACTTTTTTCTGCAATTTCTGCGAAAATTATTTCTTTTTCGTACAAATACTTTAATATATTTTGGGCACTTATATGTGAAACTCCTTGATCAAGCATGATGTTTGGTTTTAAGCACGTTACATATTTAATAAACTTATATTTAAGACAACAACGTTCTAGTAACTTCTATATTTGATTTATCAAAAATGACATTCGGACAAAAAATAAGTTTGTCCTTTTCAGGAACATTTAGGTCTTTTAATGCTTTTTTAGTGGCAAAATCAACATCAGTCTTACTAGTTGGTAAAGGAATATCTTTATTATCAAAATTTATTTTAAAATGTGTTGAAGACCTTTATCCATAAATTGTGTTTTTAAGATTTTTTTGATTAATTCGTTTAGTATTTGTAATAGATCACCATACAAAAAAGGAACCATAGGTTTATCACTCCGATTTTTTAAAAATGGTTCTAAAATGGCGACAATATGTGAAAAAAATGTGGGTGAGTCTTGGTCCTAAAAACGTATCTTTTAAAGCCTTTTTTGTCTTAGTAACTGAAACATTTGATAGAAGCTTAGTAGCCTTATCTTCCATCCAAGTTTTAAGGGGAGATAAACTGTCCAAAGCCCTTTCACAGACTCGAACATTTTCTACCCATCTAATTTTACAAAATTTATAGAGGAATTTGTCACAATTTGTAAACTACAGTCTACTCTTAAAACCTTTAAGAGTAAAATAGCCCTTTAGGGCTGAATTAAATAACAATTTTTGTGGTAGCATAAAGCTCTTGTAAAATGTCTCCCAAGACTATATTTTTGTTGAGTTTGAGTTATAAATAACGGAGGTAGCACGGTTTAAGTAAAAATCTTTAGCAGTAAAATAGCCCTTTAGGGCTGAATTAAATAAAAATTTTTGTGGTAGCATAAAGATCTTGTAAAATGTCTCTCAGGACTATAATTTCGTTGAGTTTGAGTTATAAATAATGGTGGTCGCACGGTTTTAGTAAAAATCTTTAGTAGTAAAGTAAAATTTAAGGGCTGATTTAAATAATTATTTTCACAGTAGCTTAAAGCTCATGTAAAGTGTCTCTCAGGACTATATTTTCGCTAAGGTTGGTTTATAAATAGCGATGGTCGCCCGGTTTTAGTAAATTTTGTTAAGAATAAACTTGCCCTTAAGGGCTGAATTAAATACTTATTTTTATGGTAGCGTGAACTACTAATGAAGCGAATTACACGTTTAAAATTTGGTGAAGTTTTTTCAATAAATAACGATGGTAGCACGTTTTTATTCTGGTCAGGAAATTGTTTATTTCCAATTTTATTATTTTTCCAGGCTTAGTATAAAATCCTTTTTATTATTTTTTGTTAATTCCCTGACTTTTCCTTGACAAGATTTTTCTAACATAGGCCAGCTCATTATTTTGACAATGTAAATACCCTACCAATAATAAAAAATATTTGGAAAGCCCTAATACGTACCATTTTTAATAGCCTAATTAGAACCTTTTATATTGGCACATAAACAATTTTATTGTCGGGCGGCTAAAATGGGTCCATTTTACAACGGAAAAATTACCTAGACTGGGTTGTTTACAACATTAGACATAAAATAAACGTTAAACATCACTCTTCCGTTGAGTTTCGAATTGAATGGTTCTTTGTGTATCGATAAGCAAGTGTATGTGAAGACGAGAATGTCGAGTCAAACGCACTGAAGTTCTCCTGACAAATTTTGTTATATTTGTGGAGAATTTCTGATGAAATCACAAGCCAGGCCATTTTCCGAAAATGTAAAAAAAGCTTACTTTAAATATTTTGGTGTGTTAATTGGGGATCTAGATAAGCGGTGGGCTCCCCATGTGTGCTGTGTTAGTTGTAGTGAATCATTGGTGCAGTGGATGAAGGGAAAGAGAAAAAGTATGCCTTTTGCAGTTCCAATGGTATGGCTAGAACCCACCAATCATTCTGTCGTTTGTTATTTTTGCCTGACAAAAACTGAAGGTTATTCCAAAAAGGGAAATATAGAATATCCAAATTTGCAATCTGCCATACGACCTGTTCCTCATAATGCAAATTTGCCAATGCCGATTGCGCCTTTAAATTGGCAAGCTATTGATTTGGGAGATAATGGAGTTAACGCATCATCCGGCAGCTCAGAAGAACAGTGCACCGATCCCACTTTTACCACAGGCCCCAGTTCCGGCGAGCCACATTTGATTGTTCAAAGTGAATTAAATGATTTAGTACGTGATTTGAGGTTATCCAAGCAACAGTCAGAACTTCTGGGTTCTCTTCTTAAGGAATGGAACCTATTGGCCAAAGAAACAAAAATTACGAATTTCAGAAAAAGAAATGCTATGTTTTCTGAATTCTACAGTATGGAAAATTCGTTGTGCGCGTGTACTGATATAGACAGTTTAATGCAGGAACTTGATATTGAACATTCTCCCCGTGAGTGGCGCTTATTAATAGACTCATCTAAATATAGCTTAAAAGCTGTGTTATTGCATAATGGACATTTAGAACCCTCTATACCAGTTGCCCATTCAGTTGCATTGAAAGAAAACTATGAAAATATGCGCACGATTTTGGATAAAATAAACTACAATAGTAGTTCGCGGGTTCTAAATGGAGGTTGCTTCGAGCTACGCAAGTGGTACTCAAATGAGCCAAAAATACTCCATGGTCTAGAAACCAACGATTGTGCCTGTGGAATCTTAACCTTTGGTCCAGATGAAACAACGAAAACCTAACCTGGTCCTGCTACAATGACAAGTTAGCATTCTGCATTGACATAAACAATTACCAGTCAAACACAAAGAGATCAGTTTTATCCCTCATTGCTAGAATTTTCGACCCTTTGGGAATTAACTTTTTAATTTGACGTTTGACAAAAAAATGTCAAATATAAAAGTTTTATAATTCAATGTGAATTTTTTTAAAAACCTCTTTCCATATGTACAGGGTGTTTCAGAAAGTCTGGGCGTGGTTCAACTTTCCTATTTTAAATACCTACCCCATTTTTTTATTGGATTTTTAAATTCTCCTAAAAATTCCAGACATATTTTATATAGCATACCCTACACCTAAATTTAACCCATAAAAAGATATTACCGCCAGATTTTTTCTATTCAAACAACAAAGAATTAACAGGTATTAACAGAACTAATCTAATTATTATTATATTAATTATTAATTATTATTATATTAATTATTAATTATTATTATATTATTTATTATTATTATATTATTAACTACTGGAATTCCATAAGGTGCTGGAAATGGCCTCCATTCATCTCGACACATAGGCGGTATCCCTTTTTTAATTTATTCAAAGCTTTTACTAACCAATTTTGATTCATATTTAAAGTGTCTATACCATTTTGTATTTGTTCTTTTAATAAATTAACATTGGTAAGGCCCCCAAGTAAATGTAATTTTTTAAATATCCCCATAAAAATGTGTCTAGCGGAGTTAGATCGGGACTATTTGGAGGCCACTTAATTGTCCAATTTCCAATCCACGTTCCATACTCTCCATTTAAATAGGTTGTTACCATCCTTACGTTGTGGGGTGGTGCCCCATCTTGCTGAAAAATTACCTCTTGTGGTTCATTCAATGGTAATTCATCGATAAGATTCTCAATATCGTTATTAAGCATATCAAAGTATGCATTTCCAGTAAGTGAATGGCCAATAAATATAGGCCCAAGAACTCTATTGTTCTTTATGCCACACCATACATTTACAGATTGGCGACCTGAATGCTTTATTTCAAAAAACCTTTCGGGATTATTAGTGGACCAATGATGTAAATTTTTCTTATTTGGAACACCTGCGGTGCTAAAGTTAGATTCGTCGCTCCACAATACTGTATAAAAAAATGTTGGGTCCCGTTCAAGTTCTTCTAACATTCTTCTGCAGAAATATAAGCGTTCTTGTTGGTTAGCTTCTGTTAAATATTGGACTTTTGTCAGTTTAAATGGGTGCCACTTATATTTTTTTAATGTTTTGTGAATTTTTCCAACACTTTTGTGGAACTCTTTCGCACAATCTCTTATCGAATTAGCAAGGTGTTCTAGACAGAATAAAATAATTTTGATAATAATAATAATAAGCTAGAGCTAAACAGATAAAAATACATACCTTGAAAATATAAAAGGTAATCTAATTCTTCGTCTTCGTTCATATTTACAGTCCTTTTTCGTCTTTTTAAAGACTTGGAAGTCCCAAATAGTTCATAAATACGTTTAAACGTATTTAAAGCCGGCGCGCGTCTATCGCCATGAAGAACTATATATTCTCGTCTTGCCATATATTTGTTTTTATTGTTCTTAATATATAAAGACACAATTTCAAATTTTTCTTCTTCCAAATAAACCATGTTTAAAGTTTTAACGTTTTTTGACAAATTGTCTTTTTATTTACTATATTGGTTTCCAAGGATATGAAATGATACCACTACGCCATTTTTCAAGTATAATTTAAAATACGCGTCACAAGTAAATGAGAATTTTCTGACAGTAATATCTTTTTATGGGTTAAATTTAGCTGTAGGGTATGCTATATAAAATATGTCTGGAATTTTTAGGAGAATTTAAAAATCCAATAAAAAAATGGGGTAGGTATTTAAAATAGGAAAGTTGAACCACGCCCAGACTTTCTGAAACACCCTGTACATATGGAAAGAGGTTTTTAAAAAAATTCACATTGAATTATAAAACTTTTATATTTGACATTTTTTTGTCAAACGTCAAATTAAAAAGTTAAGGGGGGGTCCATTTAACTGCGAACACCCTGTACCATGCTAGCCAAGATATTTATGCAAAGAATGTGGTGCGAAAAGCTATCCTGGGATGAAACCTCTACTGAAGCAGTGGCACAAGTTAAGGGATGACCTACCTCTTCTAAACCAGCTCACCATAGAACGTCATGTGACCTGCGAAAGAACTAAAGTGATTGATCTGCATGGCTTTTCCGACGCCTCGGAACAAGGTTATGGTGCTTGTTTGTATTTGCGAAGTATAGATGAAAACAATTAAGTACATGTTCATCTTCTTTGTTCGAAGTCCAAGGTCGCCCCTATCAAAACACTAAGCATACCAAGATTGGAATTGTGTGCGGCATTATTGCTTGCTCGTCTAGTAGATAAGACTAAGGCTTCCTTAAGTATTCCAATCCAAAGTTGTGTCTATTGGTCAGACTCTTCAATCGTCTTGGCTTGGATCAAAACCAGTCCCAATCTTTTAAAAACTTTTGTTGGCACCAGAATAGCAACTATCCAAACCTTAACTAATGTTCAAGATTGGAGGCATGTACCTACGCAAGAGAATCCAGCCGACCACCTATCACGAGGCTTATATCCCCATCAAATTCTAAATGCGGATATATGGTGGCATGGACCTACCTTTTTAAGGTTCCCTCCCGATGAATGGCCTACGTTCCATCCAAAAGTGAACACCGTTCCCGAACTAAAACCAGTTTCAAACATCGCGATGCCAGCAATCGAAGCTAATACTTTTCCTTTCGAGCGATTTTCGCGATTTACCCGTTTAATCCGCGTAGTTGCTTATATGTTGCGATTTCGAAATAATTGTCTGAAGGCAATTGCTGATAGGGAAAGGGGTACACTTAATATCGAAGAGCTATATCAAAAAGAGTTTTAATCAAAATTGCCCAGAGACAATCCTTTCCTGAGGAATTTTCTCTCCTTAGCCAGCAACGTTTTGTGTCTGCCAAGAGCAAAATAAATAATTTAACACCGTTTTTGGATTCCGAAAAGATTATTAGAGTTGGAGGTAGACTAGCTTTATCCGATTTCTCATCTGATAAAAAACATCCGATAGTTTTACATTCTAGTCATCATTTTACTAAATTAATGTTTACCCATGAGCATATCAGACTTATGCATATTGGACCTCAAGGTTTATTGTCCTCCATAAGGGACGAATTTTGGCCCGTTTCTGGACGCAATTTAGCTAGATCCACTGTAAAACGATGTATTCGATGTTTTAAATTTAAACCTGATTTTGTACAGCCCATCATGGAAAATTTGCCGCGTGATCG
Organism: Kuschelorhynchus macadamiae; assembly: GCA_030620095.1. NCBI lineage: Eukaryota > Metazoa > Arthropoda > Insecta > Coleoptera > Curculionidae > Kuschelorhynchus > Kuschelorhynchus macadamiae. Next base: position 415,704 of record JAUTXW010003310.1, read on the forward strand.
CACTGTCCCCTCTCCTCCTTTTTATATTACTAGACTCGACTACGCGGGCCTGTTTTTAGTGAGACAAGGACTTAGCAAGGTGCGCTATTGTAAGCTTGAAAAATGCTACGTCGGTGTATTTGTATGCTTTTCCACGAAAGCTTTGCACTTAGAGTTGGTATCAAGTTTAACCTCAAACTCTTTTCTATTAGCGTTAAGACGTTCCGTGTCTAGAAGAGGCAAGCCTTTAAAAATTGTCAGCGATAATGGCACAACATTTGTAGGAGCGCAACGCGAACTAAAGGGGTTCCTACAAGGTAATCAAAATTATTTAAAAACTAGTGCTACTAATGAAGGGATTGATTGGCAGTTTATCTGCCCCTATTCTCCTCACATGGGTGGTTTATAGGAGAGCGGCGTCAAGAGTGTCAAACATCATTTAAAACGTGTTCTTGCTAATGCTCATCTTACCTTTGAAGAGTTTACGACTACCTTATACCAAATTGAAGCTATCTTGAACTCGCGCCCTCTTTGCCCGCTTTCTTCCGAACCCAATGACCTAGTCCCATTGACTCCGGCTCACTTCCTTATCGGAAGGCCTTTGACTGCAGCCCCAGATGCGAGCTTGGCAAACCTGAAGTTGAATCGATTCTCAAGGTTCCAGCTGGTTCAAAGAATTTGTCAACATTTCTGGCGGCGCTGGCAACAAGACTACATCTCCGAGTTGCAACAAAGGCAAAAGTGGAAGGTTAGCCGAGGACAGTTATCTGTGGGAACTTTGGTTCTGATCAAGGATGACCACTCCCTCCCTACGGAATGGAAACTTGGACGAGTCGTTCAGCTTCACCCAGGGTCTGACGGCGTGTGTCGCATCGCTTCGATCCTCACAAGTACTGGTACCATCAAAAGAAGTTATCCGAAGATTTGTCCACTTCCCATTCTAGACAATTGAAAGTATAGCCCTTTCAAGGCCGGGGGCATGTTTCGGCCAGTGAACTGCCAGTGTTAAACGATTTAATCAAGTGAAGTTTGGCAACGCCTTAATCCATCTGAAGGCGGAGGAAAAAAGCGGCAGACAGAGAGAACGAGGCACGGCGTCATCCCGACTAGTGTTCAAGTTAATTTTAAGTCTTTTCGAGTTTGTTTTTTCAACCAATAAATAAATTACCGTTCCAGTTTTAATAATCGTTTACTCATTTCAACTAACTAACAAGTCATACAGTCCTTTTCTACAAATCCAGTAAAATACAGATGCCTATAAAGCGCTTGGTGCCAGAATGTCATTAAGAATTCACTTTCTCCATTCCCACCTGTCATTTTTTCCTAAAAATTTGGGAGCTGTTTTAAGTTAATATTTTTCTCGTTTGCTTGTCTATTAGATGTATGGTATGTTTAATAGGCGAAAACTGTAAACATAGTCAATAAACAGGCTTAAGAATTTTCTGAAATCATTTTTTCTATAGATATTAAGTATCGTAACATTCGCTATGGTTCTACAACTCTAACAAGAAAACCCTACGTGCTACAACTTTCTATTTGTGGTTTTCGTATTTGGATAGGTCCATTATATTAGATTATGCTATTCTGATTTGTGTTACAACAAAAAAATTTTTTTTTCTGCCAGTGTTATTAGTCGGATTTCTGAATTACCTGACTTTTCCAGGTCGCTAAGACCTCTATTTAAATAGAGTAGCAAAATTTTAATTATTCCTAGCAACTGATCAGTAGTTAATTTTAGCTTTCAATTGTCACAGTATTATTTATTTAAAAAAATACACCTAGGTACTGGACCGGATCCCGTTTGGTCACATGGTCGGTCATTCGTTTAAGTCTGATACCCCTGATGATGATGTGCGTCACTCCCCGGCACAAATTCTCGGCGGACATCACCGCTTTCATATACTCCGTGATCCTGGGTCTGACCAACGGGATTTTGGGAAGCGTGCCCATGATACAGGCCCCCAGCAAGGTGGACGACAGGCACAGGGAATTAACAGGTAACAAATAAATTTAGATTTATCTATATTTAAATGCGTAATATTATTATTATCATCTCTTAACGAATTATATAATTATAATTTTTAACTGCCCAGGGGTGGGCGGAAGCAGGTGCCCATGCGTCTCTTGTTACGCTACTGTTTGAGAGCCACAATTGTTTTGCAGTTGTTTGAAGTAATATTAATATTAACTGTGGTTAATATTAAAAAAGTGCAGACATTTTTAATGAAAACGCCCAAATGTTATGTCATGTTTTGATACAACATGAAGTTTTAATCAAATTGCGTATATAACTATCTTCAACTGTTTTGAATCTATTTGGGTTTGTAGTTCTAATAATTTAATTTAATACTGATAATAGTCGTTAAAAAATAATAATCACAGATACCAGATATTTTGTAGTCACTATCAAAGTATGTCACCGAAAGACGGTCTCTTTTATCTTAAATCGTTCAGATAGATGCAACATATACAGGGTGTCCCGAATTGCAGAGTCCAAACTTTAACAGCGCATTCTGCATTCAAAAGAAGCCCTAATTTTCTATATAAACATATATCGGCAATTGCTTCGTTTTCGAAATACAGGGTTGTTAAAGTTTTAAGAAAAAAATTGTTTTTTAGTCATAACTTTTTTATTACTTGAGATATTGTTATTAAATTTGGTAAACAGCCTTGGAGTAACAAAAAGCATTTTTTGATTTGAAATATTTTTTAATTTTTCATCAGTGGCATCCGTACGGGATTTTTTATTGAATATTCTTGAAGAAAAAATGGTACTCTACTGCTTTTTCTGAAAACAAAAATCATTCCTAAAATCCCCACTCAGTTTGGAGCAAATTTGATCCCTTGTCTTTTTTTCGTGCTGTGTAAAGATTTCGAGTAAAAAACGAGAAACCATTTTTATGTATGGCATAGTTAAAATTTCCGTTATTGTTAATTATTTCAGTGGCAAAACCTTTAAGGTGGGATTGTAACAGCAAGTTTTTAAAATTATTTGGTTTCCGATATTTATTTCATGCATTCCGGGTGAGTTCATAATTTCTGAACCACGTATGTAGGATTTCTAAAATAAGCTTGTCTGACAACTAAGGAGAGATGACGTCATCGACCCGTTGTAATGGAGATTTGCATTATGTTTGGGTTATCAGGGTGACATCACAGAAGTTAGCAGGCAACCTATTAAAATCTAATGTCCTTGGTACTTACCATCATTCCTTCATTGTCGACTCTTGGTATGCTATGATTGCATTTTTGTGATAATTGAGCAATTGCTAGATTCGTCTTTAAAGTATGACAGATGAGTTTTTAATTCTAAAATCGTCGATTCATTTTGTAAAACGGTAATTAGAATTAATTCAATTTTGAAGATGATACTTCATTTTACAGAAACTACTCTTTATTAACTAAGTTCGTAATTAATTTTACAAAAACTAGAATTCATAACTTTTATTAACTTAGATCGTGAAAAAAATTTATAGAGCACTTTAAATATCATTAAGGATTAATGTGGGCCTTAAAATTCACAATAATTGCTCAAAATGAGCTCCTCTAACTTCGACACATTTTCGGCATCTGCTCTTAACTGTGTCAGTGGCATGGCGTATAAAATTCGTATTGGCTCGCAAAGTTTCACAGGCTTGCTCTATCCTTAGAATCAGTTCTTCTCTTGTATGAACTGGTCTGGAATAAACTAAATTTTATAACCCCACACAAAGAAGTCGACAGGTGTGAGGTCAGGGGAACGTGGTGGCCAGGCTGTAGCTCCTAATCGTCCAATCCACCGTTCTGGATAATTATTATTTAACCACTCGCGATTTACAAGTGCAAAATGCACGGGAGCCCCATCCATTTGAATCCAGAATTCGTTTCTAAGATTTAGAGGAATATTTTCTAGATATTGAAATAACTCATTTTGCAGAAAATCATTAAATAACTGTCCATCTAGGCGTGGTGGTAGAATATGAGGCCCGCAAAAAATTTCATTTATTACACCACACCAAACATTAACAGAAAATTCTTGCTGAAATGCTCTAGTTCGTACAACACGTGGATTGTCATGGCTCCAGATTCGTAAATTATGGAAATTTACTGAGCCGCTTCGGGTAAATGTGGCTTCATCAGTCCATAAAATTTTTTTTGAGAAGTTCTCGTCTTCCTCTATTTTGCGCAAAAACCAACTGCAAAAACTAAGACGTTTTTCGGCATCACCAGGTTGTAAGTTTTGAACTGGCTGCATCTGAAATGGCTTCCTGTGATCTTTCCTCAAAACGCGATGAACCTTATTTTTAGAAACAAAAACTGTGTTGCCTTGTAAATTATGAGCTGCTCTTCGTAGGCTTAATGTCCTATCGTTGTCAAACTTATTTAAAATTGCGTTTCGATATTGTTCATTTCTCCTACCTTCGTTTCTCGGATTCTTTTTGAGTCCAAAATTCCTAAACATTAAATGCGTTTTAATGAAAACTTGTTTGCAAGGTAATCTTCTATTTGGAAATCTTCGTTGGTATTCCCGTACTGCTGCATTTGCATTTCCATTACAGAAACCATAAACGCAATGAATATCAGCATACTCAAAGTTACTGAATAACACCATTTTGAAATCACTAGTTAGACTGATAATTACCTTTTTGTATAAACTGTAATGTACCTGACATTTATTTACTCTAAAAACTCAAATGTCACACTTTAAAGACGAAACTAGCAATTGTTCAATTGTCATAAAAATGCAATTATGGCATACCAAGATGTTAAAGGTTTTGCCACTGAAATAATTAACAATAAATTTTAACTACGCCATACATAAAAAGAGTTTTTAGTTTTTAACTCGAAATCCTTGCATCGCATGAAAAAAAGGCAAGGGATCAAATTTGCTCCAAACTGAGTGGGGATTTTAGGAATGATTTTTGTTTTCAGAAAAAACAGTAGCATACCATTTTTTCTTCAAGAATATTCAATAAAAAATCCGGCACGGACGCCACTGATAAAGAATTAAAAAATATTTCAAATCAAAAAATGCATTTTGTTACTCAAATGCTGTTTACCAAATTTAATAACAATATCTCAAGTACTAAAAAAGTTATGGCTAAATAACAATTTTTTTCTTAAAACTTTAACACCCTGTATTTCGAAAACGAAGCATTTGCCGATATATGTTTATATAGAAAATTAGGGCTTATTTTGAATGCAGAATGCGCTGTTAAAGTTTGGACACTGCAATTCGGGACACCCTGTATATTATTAAACACATTGCACAATTGTTTCGAGGGATACAGAGGTAATATCCTGAAAAAAAATAAACGTTTGGTGGGCGAGGTGTACTTGGACATGTTAGAAAATACAATAAAGCTACTAATTACAGAAATAATCAAAGAATTAAGATAATAATAATAAAAATTGTCTTCACTTCCAACAAGATGATGCACACCGCACTATGTAGCTTCAATAAGGCAGTTTTTGGACACCCACTTTCCTGCTCAGTGGACCGGCAGACGACTTTAGATTACTTTCTTAGGGGACATTTGAAAAGTAAAGAAAGGAAGCCAGATTCAACCGAAGATCTTCGGCGCCGATTTGCGGTTAAATACAGAAGAGTAACTCCAGACATACTTGAAAATATTCGGAAAAGATTTGAACGGAATCTTTATTAGTACAGGGTGTCCGGATTTGGTTGCAAAAGCAGGGTATCTCGCTTATTTTTAAAGATAGAACCTTGCGGTTTTCACGAACCTGAGCTAATTTTTTGTGATTGAAAACGTAAACAAAATTTTCATAGCCTTCTTCGTTTATGAGATACAGGGCGAAATAGAAAATTTTGCATTTTGGGACCCCCCTCGTATCTCGGCTATCCTTTAACTTAACGCAAAGGGAAAAATTACTGCTTATGCAGTTTTTTACGCTGGATCCAGTGGCATTGTCATATTTTTCATTTGAGTTGTTATTTTTTAGATATGACCCAAAGTTGTGTTTTTTTAAATGGGACACCCTGTATATGTGTCCAGAAATTGATTTGTCCTTTTAGAAGCTTCTCAAAAATATATAATAGTATGGGTCTATATTAATAAACAACAAAAATCCTAATTTTTATAATTATCATCCCAAATTTTGCAGTAGGCCATGCAAAACAATGCTGCCTTTTATTTAAAGTCGTTAACAATATCTACATCCTAACAATAAATCAAAATAAATATGTAATTAAATCTATTTATCAAAATATGTATTGATAATTTCGCACCAAAAAAGTACCACCTACCTAGATTTATGTAACACAAGAACAAAACAGTAATAAATTATTATGTAACAGGCCTTTCAGCAAAAATCAATTGTCGTATAAGAACTACAGTAACCAAGGAAATCAAAAGAACTGTTCAAACTGATTTCCATTTTGTTCTATGCATGCTTCGCACAATTTTCGTATTCGTTTTAGGGAATTAAGCAAAATAACGAGATGATTTTGTAAATAGCGAAAATTTTCTCTTATTGCATTTCCTAAATCTTGGACATTATTATAGTGGTCTTTGTAAATTCTATTTTCCAGATATCCCCATACAAAGATATCTAAAATCGACAAATCTGGGGACCTAGGGGGCCATCTTATAGGTCCATTTGTTCCGATCCATTGATTGGTAAAATTATTGTCCAGAAATAATCTCGTCATTCCAGAATTGTGTGCAGGAGCACCGTCCTGTTGAAAATAAATTTCGTTAATTTGCGCTAGAGGAACACCGTCAAGTAATTCAGGTATAGCTGCCTCTAAAATTTCTATATAGCGATTGGCTGTTAGATTTCCCTCAAATATATAAAATTTTATATGTGTTCCTCATATGAAGCAGGACACATTTAGACCAAACCTGCCCTGCTGTCTTCTGGGAAATATTTGGTGTTGATTTTCCTGGGACCCGAATCTACTATTGTGCCTATTGAGTATACCAGAATTACTGAAATGTGCTTCGTCTGACCATATAATCCGACTTTCAAAATCTCTAACCATATCGCATCTTTCTCGAAACCAATTGCAGAAGACTACCCGACGCTCTGCATCCCCTGGCTGTAAGTGCTGCACGAGCCTAAATTTGTATGGGTGGTATTTGTGCTTTTTTAGAATTTTTTGAACTCTAGTTTTTGGAACCCCTATGCTCTTTTCACTGACCCTACAAGAGTTTGTAGGGTAAGCTTCTGCATTAGCCAAAACCGTAATTTCCTCAGCCTCCCGATTTTCTTTATTATATGTTTTCGTACGAGGTTTGATAAATGATCCGTGATTAAGTAAATTCTTTTTTATCCGATAAAAAGTGGATATATTAGGTTGCCTCCTTTCTGGATATCTAAATAAAAATTAAGCAATAGTATTTCAACATACCTAAAAATTAACTATTTACCTGTTAAAATACATCTCAGAACCCGCTTCAACATTTTCATTACTTAATATAAAACAAGCTAACATATCGTACTTTTCATAATGTTCGAAAGTTTGGTTTTCTTCCATAATAATACAAATATATTTTTACACAATAAATAAATACAAAAAAACTAGCGCTATATTTTATATACGCGTACAAAATTGGGAAATGTCATTTGCTTCCAAGAAAACAGCATCGTTTTACATGGCCTACTGCAAAATTTGGGATGATAATTATAAAAGTTAGGATTTTTGTTGTTGTTTATTAAAATAGACCCATACTATTATATATTTTTGAGAAGCTTTTAAAAGGAAAAATCAATTTCTGGACAAATATACAGGGTGTCCCATTTAAAAAAACACAACTTTGGATCATATCTAAAAAATAACAACTCAAATGAAAAACATGACTACGCTACTGGATCCAGCGTAAAAAACTGCATAAGCAGCAATTTTTCCCTTTGCATTAAGTTAAAGGATAACCGAGATACGAGGGGGGATCCCAAAATGCAAAATTTTCTATTTCGCCCTGTATCTCATAAAAGAAGAAGGCTATGAAAATTTTGTTTACGGCTTCATGAGTTCCACAAAAAATTAGCTCAGGTTCGTGAAAACCGCAAGGTTCTATCTTTAAAAATAAGCGAGATACCCTGCTTTTGCAACCAAATCCGGACACCCTGTACATGGAGGGAAATGGGCACCACATTCAGCACCTATTACCACATTGTAGTAATAGTTTTCACTTTAGTTTTACTCTGTGTAATATAGTTTATAGTTAGTTGTAAATAGTTTATGATTTTTCTAACAGTGCGGGATTTGTTCCCCTTGTCAACTAATTAAGGCGTTATGAAAGCCTGAAGACTTTAAATTTAGATATAAATAAATTATGACTGACTCTGTCAAATGCGTTGGAGAAGTCGGTACAGATTGAATCAACCTCTGATACCCTCCCTTGACTAAAGATAAGCGAAGGGCATATTGCAAAATACGATATTAACGCTACATTTATTTACAGACTCTCAAGAGTTATCGTTGAAACTAATCATAAAAAATAAATACTAGCTTTTTCACAATATCATTTCGTTTTTAGGTAACATGATGACTTTAATGTACATGTTTGGATTAGCAGCCGGCTCATTGGTGGCTTACTCGATTGAAAACGAAGTGGGTTCAATAGAAGGTATGCCCTGTGAACCTGTAAGATATATGGTAAGTTAAATGTAAATACAACGGAAACTTTAAGAATACCTGTTAACCCTATTTCACAATAATCCGGTAACAGTATGTGACGTCAGAAACCGTCCATCCATAACATCCATGGTGTATGTTCGAAACTGACGAAAACATGCTTAATAACTACGGTTTTTGACGTCATACAATTCGAATTAACCTACGTACTTTTTGGCTAGATATGATTAGTATTCGGGAAATTCTGATCTAAGGTTTACAACCCTATTGTTTTCCAGGTGGCTGCTGGGTCGCAACCAAGTATAACCCACGATTTTTATGGCAACCCCCTGACCCAGCTCATGTCCACTCTTCTTCCTTCGACGGCCACGGGTACTGTTATAGACGCGGCAAATTCGACAGAAACCAGTTTGTTGTAAGTTGTACTAGGTTGTACCGATGTAAAATTATTGGAGAATTGCCTTTGATTGCTTGTAACGCCCATTGCTCAGAAATGGTGTTGTTGTGTCTTAAGTTTAACAGCCCGGGATAGTTTTTTAAAAACAATTATAGATAGTAAAATATTCGTGGTGGTTGGGAGAATGAATAAACCAAGGCTGGATGGTTTAAAAAAAACTTGGGTGTAGGGACTGGTTTGTTAAGATCGTTATGCCAACCTATACAGAAGTAAGTTGGTATCAATCAAATGTCTCAAATATGTGTGGATCCCCGCCTCAGGTACTGTTTACTAAAGATAGTTATTACGAGTAGCGGTAGCGAACGTTGCCAAATCAACCTAAAATTCCTGCATGTTGGGAACAATAATTATTTAAATAGAAATAAACGTTCCCAACAAAAGTTGTTTGATTCGATTTTCATATGCTTTGTCAATAGATACAGCTTTAATAACATAATTGAAAATAAAATGATACAGGGAGTATCATAAAATTGTAGAAAAACTAAGTGTTTACTGTTATGTCAGATTCACCTGAATGAGTCTATAAATGATAATAATTTAAAAATTTTATGAAGGTTTTAAGTTCTCGAAAAATATGGTAGATTTTACGATAAAGTTGCGAATGTACAGGGTGTTCCAGCGAGGACTGAACAGGGACCTATTTTCGACCTTCCTTGTATTTTGGAAAAATTCAAAATAGCCAATCGATGTATTTTTCTTGTAGAATCCAAAAATATCATCGAAAAAATATTTGAACCAGAAACAAAAGAGTTACGGTATGCATCAGGTGTTTTTTAAATGGAATGTATCGTTTTTTATACGATTTTTGGAAAGAGTGATTTTTTTTATGTCCGTTCTGATTAAAAGATTTGATTTTGCGATAGCTGTTTATATTACATTTTAATGTTTTACAAACTAAAATTTTAGCTTCACCTGTTTAAAATATACGATAGGTTGGTATAGGTGATCAAGGTAAAATGACGTTTGAATGCTTTGTCAATAAAAATTGACATTATTTTAATTATTGTCGAAATCTTCACCTAAAAAATATATATTTGACTGATCGAAATGAAATACTCTTTGGACGAGAGACTACAGATTGTTATGCTATTTTACAAGTGCCAAGAAAATGCAAGAGAAGCAAGAAGAAGATTTATTGCAAATTTTCATAGAAATGTATCCATCAATACAATTCTAAAAAATAAAAAAACCTATTTGAGGAAAATAAAACTTTACACGATAGAAAAAGAAATATACAAAGAAGAAGAAATCGAGACCAGGCCATTATAAATTATTTTCAAGTTAATCCAACCAAATCTGTTTCGGATGCAGTTCGGGAAGTTCAGTACGGTGACGGTGTAAGGCACAGAAGAGTTACCCGAGGGACTGTTCACAGGACTCTGAAAATTCATAAATTTAGGCCTTTTCGTATCCTTCCACTTCAGCACCTAACACCGGCACAAAAAGAACTTCGCTTCCAATTTGTTTCTCAAATGGTAATTCGGCAAGAAAACGAAGACCCCGATTTATTCAAAAATATTGTGTGGACCGACAAAGCTACTTTCACAACATCGGGAGTATTCAACAGACATAATAGTCACCACTGGGCCGTTGAAAGTCCAAAAAAGTTCCAGACTATTAAATTTCAAGGGAAGAATTCTATTCATGTTTGGTGTGGGATAAAAAACAATAAAATTTTGGGACCAATATTTTTAACGGGACTTTAAATGGGCACAGATATTATGAGTTTTTAGAAAACGAAATTGAAAATTTTTTGGAAGACTTACCATTGGCAGAATATCAGAATTTAATTTGGCAACATGATGGGGCGCCTCCTCATGCCGTGCATGATGTGTTTCAATTTTTAAATCGGCGCCATAACGAATGGATAGGGCGAAATGGAACATATGCTTGGCCGCCCAATAGCCCCGACCTCTCAGTTTTGGATACATTTCTTTGGGGCCACTTGAAGAAAATCGTTTACAGACAACGAAACGAAAATATTCAAGAGATCATGGGAAAAATTGTCGATGAAATAAACCGCCTTAACCAGGAAAATCATATTGTAACAGCAAGTTCAGAAAGGCTACAAAGGGGTTATCGATGTTGTTTCGAGAAAAACGGCGGTCACATTGAAAACTTATGTTATTAGTAGTTTTATTTTATTATTTAATAATTATTTTTTATTGAATTTCTTTTTCTATCATGTAAAGTTTTATTTTCCTCAAATAGGTTTTTTATCCTTAGAATTGTATTGATGGATATATTTCTATGAAAATTTGCAATAAATCTTCTTCTTGCTTCTCTTGCATTTTCTTGGCACTTGTAAAATAGCATAACAATCTGTAGTCTCTCGTCCAAAGAGTATTTCATTTCGATCAGAGTCAAATATATATTTTTTAGGTGAAGACTTCGACAATAATTAAAATAATGTCAATTTTTATTGACAAAGCATTCAAACGTCATTTTACCTTGATCACCTATACCAACCTATCGTATATTTTAAACAGGTGAAGCTAAAATTTTAGTTTGTAAAACATTAAAATGTAATATAAACAGCTATCGCAAAATCAAATCTTTTAATCAGAACGGACATAAAAAAAATCACTCTTTCCAAAAATCGTATAAAAAACGATACATTCCATTTAAAAAACACCTGATGCATAGCGTAACTCTTTTGTTTCTGGTTCAAATATTTTTTCGATGACATTTTTGGATTCTACAAGAAAAAATACATCGATTGGCTATTTTGAATTTTTCCAAAATACAAGGAAGGTCGAAAATAGGTCCCTGTTCAGTCCTCGCTAGAACACCCTGTACAGCGTGCAGCGGTCCGGAAAAAATTAATCTCGAAAAGTAAATAGGCTGGAGGGATGCGGTTTGCGTTGTTTTATTAAGAAGTAATCACTTTAAAACATATTATAAAGAGTTAGTGCGGAGTTAATGGGAAATCCGAAAAAAAAAATTTCAAAGTGAAAATTTAGTCATATCTTCGAAAATATTAATCCTTTGTGCATTTCTATGTGTTTATTGCATTCAGCAGCTCAAAATACCCTTATAAACATATACTTTTCAAGCATTTTCGAAAAAAAAATTTTCACGTGAAAAAAATCTATGCATGCAAAATTTTCGGATCTCGATTTTATTGAAAAGTGGTTTATATATCAATTTGATGCCGCAGAAACCGAAAATAACATCAGTTTAGTCAGTCGTAGGATGTACGGTTTAATTTTCACGGTCCGCGGAAAATCGGAAAATTCGCGATTTTACATGGTCTCGCTAAAATATTCGTAACTTTTTCCCTTTACAGATATCAAAATACGGTTTTCACCAATCGATTCAGAAAGAGTTAGTCTATAACTGCTAATAATTTCAAATTTTTATGACCATTATAAGTTATCGAAAAATATAGTAGATTTTAAGATAAAATTACGAATGTACCGCGTGCAGCGGTCCAGAAAAAAATTAATATCTCGAAAAGTAAATAGGTTGGAGGGATGCGGTTTGCGTTGTTTTATTAAGAAGTAATCACTTTAAAACATATTATAAAGAGTTAGTGCGGAGTTGATGGGAAATTTGAAAAAAAAAAATTCAAAATGAAAATTTAGTCATATCTCCGAAAATATTAATCCCTCGTGCACTTCTATGTGTTTATTACTATTATTATTCAAAAAGAACAGGTAATTTTGTTTTCATTTGACATTTCATGGCTAGAGTGATTCACGAATCATAATGGCCGAATTGCACCCACGGCCACTCACGGCTATCTAGGTCCTATAAAGTAAGTTAAGCATCTCATGTGTTATTTTAAAGGCGAATAGCTCAAGAACTACTGTTCTAAATATAGACTTTATTATATCTTTTTGAAAAGAGGACAATAAGTCGCATCTAAAAATTTAAAAATATACAGGGTCTTCCGTTTAAGTTTTTGCTGATTTCTATATTTTCCGATAGTCATTTGTTTTTGATTTTAGCGCTATGTAAATCATCAGATAAAATCCTACAACTTTCATATTAACCATTTTTTTGTATCTTTTCAAATAAAAGATTTAAAGGGGTGGCAAATTATAAGGCAAAACCCTGTACATGCAAAATTTTCGAAAAATTTTTCGGATCTCGATTATATACTAATCTGATGCCGCGGAAACCGAAAATAACATCAGTTTGGTCGTAGGATGTACGGTTACGATCCGCGGAAAATCAGAAAATTCACGATTTTACAGGGACTCGCGAAAATCTTCGTAACTTTTTTTCCTTTATAGATATCAAAACGCGGTTTTTACCAATCGATTCAGAAAGAATTAGTCTATAACTGCTAATAATTTTAAATTTTTATGACCATTATAAGTTTTCGAAAAATATAGTAGATTTTACGATAAAATGACGAATGTACCGCGTGCAGCGGTCTAGAAAAAAATTAATATCTCGAAAAGTAAATAAGTTGGACGGATGCGGTTTGCGTTGTTTTATTAAGAAATAATCACTATAAAACATATTATAAAGAGTTAGTGTGCAGTTTATGGGAAATTCGAAAAAAAAATTTTTAAGTGAAAATTTAGTCATATCTTCGAAAATATTAATCGCTCGTGTATTTCTATGTGTTTATTGCATTCAGCGGCTCAAAATATCCTTATAAACATATATTTTCCAAGCATTTTCGAAAAAAAAATTTTCACGTCAAAAAAATCTATGCATAGGGGAGACTGTTGTATACTGGGACAGGTTCCATACTGGGACAATTTAAATTTCCCGCAAACTAAACGAAGTAAAATTCCGAATTAAATACAGGAATATATTCATGCACTGCCCTCTATTGGTAGCTATAAATATTTATCAGCAAATTGTTCAGTATGTCTGAAACCGGCGAACACGTGAATTTGCAGTCATAAAGTTTTTAGTTTCCTGTTGAAATCGGGTAGAATATTACCCTTGTTTATTAAAATTAGTTTGTGAATATTCGTATACATAGTGCCCAAAGTGTTTTAAAGGTAAGTTTGGACATATATTGCTTGTAATTACATTTTTGTTAAAAAAATTGAGGCATAACCTAAAATAAGTCTAGTGTTGTATAGTGGGACAAAAGCATATGGTGCATACTGGGTCTGTCCCACTATACACCCGACGGTTTATAAGTGTGTATTAATGGATATTTTTATGGTTTGCCAGAGTAAAAATGCTGAATTTGCTTTTTATTATCTCACGTTACGTGTTCGAAAGCATGGAAGAAGATAATAAAATATATATTTTTAGTTAGAATTACCACAACATTTAAAACTTAAATTGGCATAAAGTTGATACATAATACGTGGGTACCTAACTGTTTTTGTTTTGATTACAGAAAATGAGCGATAAAAAAAGACCCCGAAAAAACAACAAATCTTACAAAGAGAGTAAACAAGCTCATGCGGAAAATGCAGACAAAATGAAGAGAGCTGTTTTAGCTGTTATTAACCAAAATATTAAAATCAGGGAGGCCGCCGGTCAATTTGAAGTATCCAAATCTGCCTTACAGAGATATATTGCAAAATATCGAAATACCAATGAGGAGCAGAAAGTAAGTTTTAGCTTTGAGAGGCATCATGGATATTCCCAAATATTTTCGGATGACGAAGAACAGTTGCTTAGTGAATACTTGATTACTGCCGCAAATATGTGTTACGGATTATCAGCTAAAGAAACCCGTTTGTTTGCCTATAGATTTGCTATCTCGAATGAAAAATTAATTCCTGAATCTTGGAACAAAAATAAGTGTGCCGGAGAAGAATGGATGAAGCTTTTTCGAGCTAGACACAATATAAGTTTACGAACCCCTGAAGCCACAAGCTTAAGCCGTGCAACAAGTTTCAACAAACACAATGTTGGTTTATTTTTTACTAACCTTCTTAATGTATTTGAAAAATATGGTTTTAATTCTAACCATATATTTAACTGCGATGAAACCGCTGTAACAACTGTACACAGACCCCCAAAAATAATAGCTCCGTGTGGTCAAAAGCAAGTAGGTAAGGTAACGAGCGCCGAGAGAGGAGTTTTAGTAACAATGTGTGCCACTATCTCTGCTAATGGTACATATGTACCGCCGTTTTTCGTTTTTCCGAGAAAAAACTTTAAACCGCACATGCTTAATGGTGCACCACCTGGCTCAAAAGGAGCAGCACATCCAAGTGGTTGGATGACTGGAACCAACTTTTTGGAATATTTGAAACACGTAACAGATGCAGTACATTGTAATACAAACAACAAGATATTATTAATATTAGATAATCATGAAAGTCATACAGATGTTAGGGTGCTACAATATTGTAAAATAAACGGCATCGTATTGGTTACATTACCGCCACATTGTAGTCACAAACTTCAGCCTCTTGACGTGTCTTGTTTCGGCCCATTTAAAGGATACTATAATAAAGCTATGGACGAATGGCTGATAAATCATCCTGGTGTTCCAGTAACTTTGTACAATATAGCAGAAATAGTTGGAAAATCTTTTGGGTTAGCTTTTACACCAAGGAACATAATTAAAGGATTTCAACACACAGGGATTTACCCTTTAAATTCAGAGATATTTCAGGAATCAGACTATTTGTGTTCGTCGGTCACGAACCGTACACAGTCTCTTGCTGAAAGTTCTATGGATGATCCTGATGCAGGTGATTTGGCTTCAAATGTTTTAGACACCACTCAGCCAGGCTGTTCCAGAACCAACCCAGAACTATAAAACCACATTTAAAAGCAGCAGCTAGAAAGTTAAATCAGAAAAGAAAATAAATCACATCAATGATTCTAACTGACACGCCAGTAATTGAAGAAAAAAAGCGAAAAGAAGAAGAAAAAATAGCGAAAGATACACAAAGAATACAAAAGAGTGCAAAGGTAAAGGCTGTTACAAAGAATTTATTTATAGACTCTAGTGACAGTGACGTATCCATAAAAGATTTGTGTGATGACAGTTCTGATATTTCGGATGAATTTGAATGAGAAGCAGATTTGGAAGTAAAGCCTACTGATTTTGTCCTTGTAAAATATCCTTTGAAAAAGAGAATAAAATATTACGTTGGTCAAGTAGAAAAAATTGAAGCAAACGAATATCTTGTCAATTTCCTAAAAAAGACTGCCAATTATAAATTTTTCTTCCCAGAAAAAAGAGACGACGATTTAATTTTAAAGAATGATATTGTTATTAAACTTCCTGTTCCTTTTATATCAGGGGGGACCGAACGAGCAGCCAAGATATGGTGTTTTGATTATGACTTTTCTTCTTTTAACATAGAATAATTTTCTTGTTCATTTAAATTTGTTTTTCAATTAGTTTTGTTTGTTTTACATATATTATATTAGTTACCAACAAACTTAAAAAGTAATGCTTTCATATTTTTGATGAGTTATAAATAAAATATGTCTTTGTATCTTGTTACTGAGTTATACGTATTTTATTTCAATTAAACATTATTATTATCAGGTTGTCCCAGTATGTACACATTCAGGTCCCACTATAAAACAAGGGGTTGTTGTATAGTGGGACTCGGGCGTGTAGTGGGACAATGCCTTTTTTGGTTCAGCATTTTACTGTATTCATAATAAAATTTATTTTTGGAAGTACTATTGTATTTCAAATGTAATTAACACAAAAAATCCCAAAATACTTCTAAAATATAATTTTTATGTTCATTTAAAAAATATTGTCCCAGTATACAACAGTCTCCCCTATATACATGCAAAATTTTCGAAAAATTTTTCGGATCTATATTTCATTGAAAAGTGGTGTATATACTAATTTGATGCCGCAGAAACCAAAAATAACCATCGGTTTGGTCGTAGGATGTACGGTTGAATTTTCACGGTCCGCGGAAAATCGGAAAATTCGCGATTTTACATGGTCTCGCGGAAATATTCATAGGTTTTTCCCCTTTATAGATATCAAAATACGGTTTTCACTAATCGATTCAGAAAGAATGAGTCTATAACTGCTAATAATTTCAAATTTTTATGACCCTTATAAGTTTTCGAAAAATATGGTAGATTTTACGATAAAATTGCGAATGTACCGCGTGCAGCGGTCCGGGAAAAAATTAATATCTCGAAAAGTAAATACGTTAGAGGGATGCGGTTTACGTCGTTTTATTAAGAAATAATCACTTTAAAACATATTATAAAGAGTTAGTGCAGAATTGAGGGGAAAATCGAAAAAAAAAAATTCAAAGTGAAAATTTAGTCATATCTTCGGAAATATTAATCGCCCGTACATTTCTATGTGTTTATTGCATTCAGCAGCTCAAAATACCCTTATAAACATATAATTTCCAAGCATTTTCGAAAAAAAAATTTTAACGTCAAAAAAATCTATGCGTATATACATGCAAAATTTTCGAAAAATTTTTCAGATCTCGATTTCATTGAAAAGTGGTTTATATACTAATTTGATGCCGCAAAAACCGAAAATAACATCAGTTTGGTCGTAGGATGTACGGTTGAATTTTCACGGTCCGCGGAAAATCGGAAAATTCGCGATTTTACATGATCTCGCGAAAATATTCATAGGTTTTTTCCCTTTATAGATATCAAAATACGGTTTTCACTAATCGATTCAGAAAGAATGAGTCTATAACTGCTAATAATTTCAAATTTTTATGACCCTTATAAGTTTTCGAAAAATATGGTAGATTTTACGATAAAATTGCGAATGTACCGCGTGCAGCGGTCCGGGTAAAAATTAATATCTCGAAAAGTAAATAAGTTCGAGGGATGCGATTTGCGTTGTTTTATTAAGAAATAATCACCTTAAAACATATTATAAAGAGTTAGTGCGGAGTTGATGAGAAATTCGAAAAAAAAATTCAAAGTGAAAATTTAGTCATATCTTAAATATATTAATTTAATTTAAATTAAAAATATTAATCCCTCGTGCATTTCTATGTGTTTATTGCAGCTCGAAATACCCTTATAAAGGTATATAAAACCTCAACTTTCTATCTATAAAAATAACGGAGATACCCCGCAAAAGCACCCAAAATGAGACACCCAGTACATATATTTTTTTTATAAATAAAACATATATATGTGTCAGAGTGAAAAAATATATAACATTTTCAGAGTAAATATAATCAGAATAAAAACCTATGTCTTTACAATAAACCTGATGAGTGTAAAGGTACTCAATTTTTTTCAACGTAATGAAACCTTTACCTAGACTTAACTTATGCCTATAAAAAAATGAATTATTTACTTGCAGGACAGGATTATACTATCGAGCCCCTAAAAAAAGTTACATTTCGTTTCCGTTTTATTTTTTTTTTGAGAAGTTATAGAGAAACTCAAATTTTGAAAAGAAAGTCCATGCCTCCCATCGTAAATTTAAACCTGACTCTGAAATTTCCATCCCCTAATTAATAACTTTAAGAACTATAGATATTATACTTAATACAGCACTAATTATAGATGGCCTTGATAATGATTTCAAAGTGACTAGATTTATAAATGTGAAAGTTAAGTTAAATAAAATCTTATTATAGAACTGCCTTGACTACTTCTCAAATCCACCGAAAACTATTTAATACTAAAAATTTTAAACTTACCTTATTTAGGTATTCTAAAAATGACAATAATAAAAGTTTGTTAATCTGGCACAATTTCAATTTACTTGAAGCAACAGACACCAATAGTCAATTCTACAGTTACAAAATTGAAGCTCCAGAGCTACCTACTTGTCATTTAAATAATGTCATATTTCAGGCATTGTTTTGTCACAGAAGTCAACGCCCACTATTTATTTTGAAAGAATTACATTCTGTATCTAACGCAACACTGATTTTTAACGTTAATTTCAAATGCATATATTTATGTTATTATTTAACCGATTTTAGCAACGTTTTCTTTTCTGATAGGTCAGTCGTTTTACTTTTTGGAGCCCTAGGCAGAGCTGAAAATTTTGTTGTATTGTACCGGCAAAACTAAAAGTTACGTGAGCAGGTAAATAAACCAAAATTTAATATGACTGCCAAAAAGAGACGGGGTATGCAGATTTAATTTTTTCATATGCTACGGATACGTAAAGTTTTATTGTACCACATCACCAAGTTTGAAACTATAATTTTTAATACAGGGTGAATAAAAAGATATACACTTTAAACCATAACTTAGAGATATGGGTAATTAAAATTACAATTACGCATTGAACATTTTTGAATACCTAGAGATGTATTCCTAATTTTAACATCCCTAAACAGTGTTGCCAAATTTAATAATGTAATTGTATTAATATTTTTTATTTTTTAGTACCTGGTATAGATATTAAGTACAAAGATGCTAATTTCAGAACTACTGTATACCATCGCAATGTTTAAACATTTGCAGTTTTAATACAGGGAGAATGAAATGATGATGTCCAAATTTGCAAAAACAGTGTTTGCCCATCCAAAAGTCAATAAACAACTACTCGTATAACTTAATCGACCTGTAAGGTGAATTTTTTGACATTGTCAGCTTAACTACAAAAAGTTTAAAATGCCTAGAATGTCTGCTTTAAACCAAGGCCGTATCATAGGTTTAGTGGAAATCGGTAGAAGTCAGAGGAATGTGGTCGAAAAAACAGGGGTTAATCAGAGTGATGTTTCTCGAATTTATTCAAGATATATTGAGACTGGCTCAATTGAAAATAGACTTCGAAGGCATCCAAATCGCAAGACCACAGCAAATTAAGATCATTTTATTAGATTACTGACAAGGAGGAATCCAACAACAACATCAACAGCTTTAAAGAAACAAATTCTGACAGCACATTACATCGAGGTATCAACTTAAACAATTCAAAAACGGCTACATGAAATAGACCTGAGAGAGAGACTGCCCCTGCGAGTTCTCACACTTACACATTTGCAGAAACGGTCAAGGTCAACTTGGTGTATCGAACATCGCTATTGGAACGTCAATCAATGGAAAAACGTAATGTCCGATGACCGACAGGTTCACATTTGACGAGTTCCAGGACGAGAAGCCAGGGCTGCCAACTATAAAGAAGCGATACCATATGAAGGCGGTACAACCATGTTTTGACGTAGAATATATCCAGTTGTTTGCGTTTAGCGGGGTGCTGTAGGTTCAAACTTTTTATTGATGGATGATAATGCCACCAAACAAAGGACAAGAGCAGTGATTGAATATAAAAAAGTAAAAGGAATATCAAGTTTGGACTCGGTTCCGCTGTCGCCGGACTTAAATCCAACTGAAAATGCTTGATATATTGGTAAGGTGTGAAAGGAAAAGAAACGAATTTTTTGCAGGTTTTCACAATCTTATTGAAGCCGATGAGGAGGAATGGAATGCAACACACCACTATATAAACAACCTAATTTAAAGCATACCAAGAAGAATTGAGCAATGCGTTAGAACTGGCGAAGGGCCAACTAGGACTATTAAGTTTTTGTGTTACGTTGTCCTTTTATTTTTTCGCATTTGTATGTTTGGTAATAAAAACTCATTTATATTAACTGTTTATTAGTTTTTTTTAATGGTCAACCTCTGAAAAAATCTGTAACTGTGTCCTCAAATACAAAATAAATCATTTGGACCTTATAGAATTTCATCTACCCTGTATTAAGACTTCAAGTGTCAAACCTTGCGATGGCATACAGTAGCTCTAAAATTAGCTTTACTTCTCTTTTACTTGAAGTGTATACCAAAGCATAAAAATAAAAAATAATAAAAATAAAGATTTTAAATAATTGAACTTGACAACACTGTTCAAGGAAATTAAAATTAGGAATACATCTCTAGGTATTCAAAAATGTTCAATGTCTAAGTGTATTTTTTGATTAACCTTACTTCTAAGTTATGATCTAAACTGTATATCTTTTTATTCACCCGGTATTAAAAATTATAGTTTGAAACTTGGTGATGTGGTATAATAAATCTTTACGTATTCGTAGCATATGAAAAAATAAAATCTGCATGCCCCGTCTCTTTTTGGCAATCATATTAAATTTTGATTTATTTACCTGCTCACGTAATTTTTAGTTTTCCCGGTACAATACAACAAAATTTTCAAGTCTGTCTAGGACTTCAGAAAGTGAAAAGACTGACCTATCAGAAAAAAAAAACAGTTTAAAATAGGTCGAATAATAACAAAAATATATGCATTTGAAATTAATTAAGGTTATTAAGCTACCGCAAATCATCAGTTTGTATCTTTTTTTTCAAAATTATTAATTTTGGATTAAGATTTGCTAGATGCTAGATTTGGAAGTCGCCACAGTGTGCGCTGGTTAATCAAAGGTAAATAGCATGGTCCAAACCACATATTCAGACTCTTGTTTATGTTTGTATGGGTTAGAAACGGTGTTAGCAGACCATGTTCTATCTCAGGTCAAGGATTTAAGCCACAACTTTACTGTATTTATATCACTGACAAAGCAAGTGCTACAAATGATAAAAGAAGAGAATCAAAAGCAATTCTAACGTTTAAACTGCTGTCCAGTTGAAATTATGAAAAAAAACAACGACTGACTAAATTCCTAGATAAGTTGATAGGACAGCGGTTTAAGAAGGTGGATTTAGTAAATTGATGGTGCTGTAAAATAATTAGAAGGCTCTACGGAAATCTATTTTAGTTGTAATGACCTTGTAAATGTGATTCTAGAATAATTTTATATACTATGCTAGTTAAATTGTTTTCCTTTGATTAATAAGATCCCTAAAACTGATCCTAAAATTTAAAATCTGCTTGATACCTCTGAATTAACAATAAAATTAAACCAAACGTTTAACTGTTTAATTTTGTTTTTTATACCTATTCATATTTAGGTTCATGACCAAGTCAAATGGCCAATCAAAAAAGTTATAAACAAATTAAACCTCTGGAAGGATAAGAAGGAGGCCAAGTTTTTTAGTTATATTGTAGTTTACTTTTCTGTATTTCTATTTTCTATATATAATTTGGGCTACTTGTTTAAAATATCATCGTCTACATTTTTTACGACTACATAATTGTTCTATCTGGAATATTTTGGCAGAAATTAGCAACGAACGATTTTTGCACTTGCAGAGGTTCTACCAATTTAAACCTTAGTTTAAAAGACCTCTCAAAAACTATAATTAAGAAAAAATGGCCCTGTTTAATGCGCTACTACAACCTAGTAGTTTAAGATCATGATCCACGGACACAAGTTTAGTTTTAATCATACGACAATGATGTTAACTTCTGAATTTCTTCTTGTTCAATCCAACAAACATTTTAAGCCGATAAACATCTTTTTATATAATAAAAACAGACCTGCCTATTGTAAACTTTTATGTATAAAATTGATCTTAATCTATATATTAAATATAGGGCATATCTATGACATATCTACGTCTAAGATTCAGAAAGTATCAAATAAATTATTAGCCAATGAATTTTGTTGTAAAAACGAGAGAAAGAAATAAAATGACAAGTCATATTGTTTGTGTTGTTTCATTTAAAAACTTGATCTGTATAAAGAGACGAACTTTTGGCGACTTTGAGATATATATATATATATATATATATATATATATATATATATATATATATATATACACAGGATTATTCACGCAACCCGTTCATTAAAAGTTTTTGATGATGCCATTTAGATAAAAATTTCAAATTTTGGGATTAAGGTAAGGTCAAGGGGTACTTCTTTTTTGAAATGTTTTCAACTTCCTGTCACTTCCGGTTTAGCCGGAAGTTGGTATCAACTTGCTTATTTTAAATAGAACACCCTATATTTTATGATATTTTTGAATTCTACGGAGAATTTTAATGCTATTTTATGTAGCATGTCCTATACCTAGATTCAAGCGTTCTTAAGATATTTGACCTTGAACCGAAAATGAGCCTTCGGGGTACCAAATTTTAAAATCTCATATTTTTGTAAGTTTTGAAGATATAATCTTCATATTTTGCAGACGATCGGTAAATAATCTTAGGTTTCTATTTTTTTATTGAATTTGTCTATTTTTATACAGGGTGTCCTAAATTCAGCGGCAAACATTCACATTTTCAAAGCGGCTAAAGTCCGTTTTTTTTAAATGGGACACCCTGTAACTTTATGCACTATCGAACGTAGAATTTCATTTTCTATCGAACTGTATTAAGGTTCCCTATACCGTAACCATTTTCGAAATAATTGGGTTTTATAAAAATATCGTATGTATTTGCTTAAATGTTTACATGTTCCAATGGTGAGCCATGGAAAAACAATTCAGACCCAATATCCAATATGACAGATGATTAGTATGTGTTATTTATCGAAAGCTGTCAGTGATAAACTAAATCTTCTAAATCGAAATGGAAGAATACTCAAACGCTGATATTCTCAATCTATTTTACATTCAGGGAGAATGTTATAAAATTTTGGAGAGAACGAGTCGGGTGTTTAATGAATGCCACCCTGATTTGCCGCCAATGAACAAGTCAAAATTCAAGAGGATTGAAACGAACTTTTTGCGTTTTGGCAAGGTTAAAGTTACAAAAAATGTTCCGAAACCAGTGACAAATGCCGAGGATAACGTAATAAACACGTTAGCTTATTTCCACGCAAACCCACAAAGTTCAATACCGTCTGCAGGAAACGATTTGGGAATTTCTTCTTCATCTGTCCAAAGAATCTTGAGCGAACATCATATGCACCCTTATTCCTTCCAAAACGTGCAAGCCTTGAGACCTGGTGATTACGTCCGACGAGTAGAATTTTGCGAATTCATGTTTTTGAAAATTCAAGAGGACCCTCAATTCCTTTCAAAAATATTTTGGACCGATGAAGCGAAATTTTCTAGAGAAGGAATAACAAATAGAAGAAACAAACATTTCTGGTTAACAGAAAATCCGCACGCTTTACGCGAAACGCGTTCTCAAGAGAGGTTTAGCTTCAATGTTTTCGGTATAGTATTAAATGATCAGGTGCGGTACTGTATTTATGAAGACAATTTAGACAGTGATAAGTATTTGGAAATTCTACGAGGGACGGTTTCTGAATTTATAGAAGAAATTCCTATTGGTGATCTGCAAAATTATTGGTATCAGTTAGATGGGGCACCAGCACATAATTCCGCTGCAGTTTATCTCCAATTATCTCGAATTTTTGAAGATCGTTGGATTGGTCCCAATGGCCCTTGGAGATGGCCCCCGCGATCGCCTGATTTAACACCCCTAAACTTTTATTTATGGGGATTTATCAAAGGTAAAGTCTATGCTTCCCCAATAAATAACCAACAAGATTTACTGGGCAGGATACGAACAGCTTTTGCCGAATTAGAAAACGGACAACTTCAACGGGCCACAGCAACTGTACAAAGAAGAATTGGAATGTGTCTTCAGATAAACGGACAGCATATAGAACATTTGTTATAATTCAATTTTAATATTTTATTTATTTATTGTTGATTGTTAGATTGCTATAATTTTTAAGTTCACTAAAACAAGTTTAGAACAGTCTCGAACTTAGTAGATATGGTTAAAAATAATGTAAACAATTTATTACATTCTTTATAACTTTAACTTTTCCGAAACGAAAAAATTTCGTTTCAATCCTCTTCAATTTTCTCTTGTTCAAACATGGCACGTTCTCTCCAATATTTTGTAACATTCTCCGCGAAAATAAAATAAATTGAGAATATCAGCTTTTGAGTGTTATTTTATTTTAATTTAAAAGTTTCAAATCAGCTGTCATGTTGAATAGAAAAGCACAACAATTGTTTTTCCATGGCTTACTACGGGACGGTGTAAGCATTTAGCAAATACATATGATAGTTTAATAAAAACCTGATATGAACCTTAATACAGTTCGATAGAAAAAATTCTACATTTGATAGTGCATAAAGTTATAGGGTGTCCCATTTAAAAAAAAAACATACTTTAGCGGCTTTGAAAATGTGAATGTTTGCCTCTGAATTTAGGACACCCTGCATAAAAATAGACAAATTCAATAAAAAAGATAGAAACCTAAGATTATTTACCGATCGTCTGCAAAATATGAAGATTTATCTTCAAAACTTACAAAAATATGAGATTTTAAAATTTGGTACCCCGAAGGCTCATTTTTGGTTCAAGGTCAAGTATCTTAAGAACGCTTGAACCTAGGTATAGGACATGCTACATAAAATAGCATTAAAATTCTCCGTAGAATCCAAAAATATCATAAAATACAGGGTTTTCTATTTAAAATAAGCAAGTTGATACCAACTTCCGGTTAAACCGGAAGTGACAGGAAGTTGAAAATATTTCAAAAAAGAAGTACCCCTTGACCTTACCTTAATCCCAAATTTTGAAATTTTACCTAAATGGCTTCATCAACAACTTTTAATGAACGGGTTGCATGAATTACCCTGTATATATATATATATATATATATATATATATATATATATATATATATATATATATATATATATAAAATGGGTGTCCAATTTTGACATTCCGATTTAAACTGGCCGCCATTTCTAAAAATCTTAGTTGACAGTTTTCTTATAGTGACAGATGTAAAGAGGAAAACTTTGCGATTAGTTGTGTCTTGGTCGACATGGAGCGATTATCCATCGAAGAACGAGTATTTATTGTGAAATGTCATTACCAAAATGGGGAATGTTTTGCTGAAACTGCAAGAAGAAGCCGTACGCATTTCGGAAGAAATGCAGCACCATCTGTTAAGGTAATTGAAAATTTTATGAAGAAATTTGAACAGACTGGGTCCGTAACAGCTAATAGACAACATGTTCACAATCGTGGTGTCCGATCAGAAGTAAAAATTGCTGCGGTGAGGGCTAGTGTTGATGAAAGCCCGAAAATGTCAGTTCGTAAACGGTCACAGCAAGTCAACATTAAAAAATCGAGTCTGCATAACATTTTAAAGAAAGATCTGCATTTGAAAGCATATAAAATACAGTTGACTCAAGAAATAAAACCAAACGATCATGTGTCACGTCGTACGTTTGCTAATTGGGCCTTAGAAAGAAAGCAAGAACGGAACGATTTCTTTCACAAAGTAATTTTTAGCGACGAAGCTCACTTCGAAATTGGCGGATACGTAAATAAGCAAAATTGTAGAATATGGGGTGACGAAAATCCAAGAGAAATACTGGAGAAACGACTGCATCCAGAAAAAGTAACTGTGTGGTGTGCTTTTTGGGCGGGAGGTGTGATTGGGCCTTATTTCTTCCAGAATGAAGCCGGTGATGCAGTTACTGTGAACGGAGCCCGATACAGGACAATGCTGACAGATTACTTGTGGGATGAATTGGAAGGTATGGATGTCCAGAACATATGGTTTCAACAGGACGGTGCCACTTGCCATACCGCAGATGAAACACTGAATGTTTTAAGGCAGAGATTTGGCGATAGAATAATTTCTCGAAGAGCTGACGTTAACTGGCCGCTTCGGTCGTGCGACCTCACACCATTAGATTATTTCCTATGGGGCTTTTTGAAGGAAAGAGTTTACGTTAACAATCCTCGAACAACTGAACAGCTTAAAGTTAACATTACTCAAGCAATTGGACAAATTGGACAGAATGTCTGCGAAAATGTTATCGCAAATTTTGAGAAAAGAATATTAGCATGCCAAAGAAGTAGAGGGGGTCACTTGCTGGATGTCATTTTTCATTATTAACCGCAATAGTTGTACTTCAAAATAATATAATAATATTATAACATTTAAAGTGTTTTGTGTATTTTATTCCTAAATTAAATCGGAATGTCAAAATTGGACACCCTTTATATATATATATATATATATATATGTTGATTCGTAGTCCTGCAAGAATGGAAAAATTGTGTTTTCATTCCGGGTGTACATCCGTTTACACTCTCGTTCTGAAAAGAAGAATTTTGCTGACGTTTCGCCAAAACGGCATTTGGCATTTTCGAAGCTTTCTGTTTCGCGTCCGATTGAAGACTGAAAGTGTTAGTGACAGACCGAAGGTTATATCTAAACGGCGTCATTGTTTATATTTTCGGGACTTTGTTGTTGGACTAATTCCGCTTGATTTTCTGTGGTTTTTGGTTTATATATGATTGATTTCCATACTGCTGGTAATATTAATGATTCGTCAATTTTATTTAAATCACCTTGTTTTTCTATTTCTATGGCTTCTCGGATTGTTCTGGTCCGATAGTGCTCTATATTGACAATCTACTTACACCCTTCGAAGTTGAAGCGTACCGTCAAACGGGGTGAAGCGGATCACAGTGGGTGAAGTGGATCAAGGACACCAAATTTGAAATATTGGCGGGAAACAAGTTTCCTCCCACTCTGGGAAGCGCGCTAACCGGTCGAACCGATAGCGGGCAGTATACGTCGAGCTAGTGTCGCGTAAAGAGTGTTAAATAACAGGTGAGTTTCTCGTTGTATTTTATTGAATTTAGGCGTGAAATTTCGGGAATTTGCAAAATCTGAAAACAAACTATTACACATGAGAAGTGAATGGTGTTACAATGTTTTAGTATTAATATATATAAAAATTAGTCCTTTTTAAACACATCCCTATTTCTGGTTTGACATTATTTTTTTTAATTTAATGTTGATTTGCTGTTTTACCTAAAAATTACATTTTAGGGGGTGAAGTGGATCACTTGATTGTAGAAGCAATATTTATTAATAATGATATTAAACTATACTTTTAGTTACATGAAACTATAGCAATAAGATTAAAGAAGTGAATATTTATTAGTTATAATAATCAATAGCAAACCGAATCCTGTATTTGCCCCCCCCCCCCTTCCTTTTGTAATTTATTACACATATTTATACTTTCATTTATAAAAATGGATGACCCTTTTTAACAGAAAGACAGCTAACCACTTACGTTAGTTTTTTTTACTGTATGCAACCCAACATACCCAGAGCCAATAGGGGTATTACGTGTAAAAAGATACATAGCGGTACAAATTTTGGGGTTGTTAACAATATAATAATTATAAGAATATTTTTCATTTTAGATTTTTTAAAATGCCGAGAACATATGTAAAGAAGTTGGGGGTTTGGGCTAACCGGACGTATGACCCAGTATATTTAGAAAGAGCAGTGGCGGCGGTTCGCGAGAGACGGATGAGTATGCGGCAAGCCTCTGAAAATTATGGAGTTCCATTTACAACTTTAAATAGGAGAATTCACGGTAGGGCAATGGGCAAATATGGTGGTCAAAAAGTGTTAAACGACGAGGAAGAAAATAAGTTGGTTCAAGTATTGTTGTTATGCGCCGACTGGGGATTTCCTCTTAAAAGTTACGACGTACGATTTATGGTACAGCAATTTTTAAACATGTGCGGCAAGAGAGAAAAGCGCTTTAAGGACAATCTTCCCGGCAACGACTGGTTCAAAAGCTTTATGTTAAGGCATCCAAATTTAACATTAAAATTAGCAGAAAATACTAAGAGAGTGAGGGCTGCTGTATCATACGAAACTGTGGAGGACTATTTTTCCAATCTGAGACAAACAATTGAAGGTGTGCCTCCTTCAAATATAATTAATTTTGACGAAACTAATTTTGCTGACGATCCAGGGGCAGTCAGAGTTGTAGTAAAACGTGGTATTAAGCATGCACACCGAATAATTGACACTTCAAAATCGAGTACAAGTGTAATGTTTGCCGTTGCTGGAGATGGCACACTTCTTCCACCCTACGTGGTGAACAAGGCCAAACATTTATATCCAGGGTGGATGGAAGGAGGCTATCCTGGATCGAGATATGGCCGAACAACTAATGGTTGGTTTGACAGTGACTCGTTTCAAGAATGGTTCCTAACAATATTGCCTTGCCATACTTGCGATTATTGGATGGGCCAAAAGTTATGATTGGCGACAACCTCAACAGCCATTTAACTATAAATGTTGTCCAACAATGTGAAAATAATGATATAAAATTTGTTTTGCTGCCACCAAGTTCTACACATATGCTACAGCCGTTGGATGTAGCTTACTTTCGGCCATTTAAAGCTGCTTCGCGTAGTGTGCTTGAAAAATGGAAATTAAAAAATCGGGGTGTCCTGCCCAAGACTGTTTTTCCACGTTTATTGAATGACACTATAAAAATTGTTGGTGCAAGATCAGAAGCCAATACATTAGCAGGATTTAAGGCATGTGGCATATCACCATTTCAGCCAGACGTTGTTTTAAAAAAAATTAGACATCTTAGAGCAAGGCCCGAAGAAAGACAAGAAAAACAGCAAATAGAAAGAGCTTGGTGTAGCACAATTGTTGGCCATCTAAGCCAAATGAGAACTGGAAGTGGAGAAGCTTCAAAACGGGGGAAAAAATTAAGTGTACCAGCAGGTAAAAGTGTTTCAGTGTCTGATCTTTTACCGACAATAATGAGCGACCAGTTAGAAGAAGAACTAGAAATCGAGGCAATAGAAAGGGGAATAGACCAGGAAGAAGAATTGGACCTAGATCAAAGGTTTCCAGACCAAATTCTTGATCATGCAGAACTAAACGAACAAACTCCAGGTTGTTCTCGAGACGATCCGATATCATGTCATTTTAAAGCTGGCGATTTTGTCATTGTAAAATATAAAACAAATAAAAGAGATAGGCTGTTTATAGCCAAAATTGAAGCTATAAATGGACAAGAATATTCTGTTAATGCGCTGAGGAAGAAAAAAACTGAAAAACAAGTTTTTTTTGTGTTCCGGACGTCTCAGACATTTCCCTAATCAATAAAAAACAAATAGTTACGAAAGTTTTGGGAAAATTAGGCCGAAGAGGAACATATGTTTTTCAGAATGTGCAGGATTTTAATTTAGAATAAGAATACATTTATTTTTTTATCACAATATAGATTGCATTGTGATAAAAAAAACAAATTTATTATATACATTCATTTGTTTTATTTGGTTCAAATTATATTTAAGTTATTACTCTAGTTAGTTTATAGTAACAAAGGTTCCTATAGTTGTGTGATTTCTTAATAATATTAGCGTTTAAGAATTTGCACTTTCAAAATAAACAGATAAGCATATTTTTGTCTTTTATTATTAATTTAATTTTTTTTTAATTAAATCCATGTTGGTATTTCTACCTTTTTTTGTGATCCACTTCACCCATAGCGGGTCTAAAGTGAATGTTACATGAAAATTCGCGACTGATCCGCTTCACCCCCACATGAGGGGTGAAGCGGATCAGTATTTAACTAAAAAAATCTCAAAAATTTATTGAGATAAAAATTAAAAAAAAACGTTATCGTGTAGCTAAATAACAAAGCTATAACATATATTTTTTTCAGAATTTTATTCCGTACCCATCATTAGTACATTTACAAAATACTCGAAATTTTGATCCGCTTCACCCCGTTTGACGGTAACAAAAAACACGATAAATCTTTAGTTTTTGAATATTATTTAATGCTGAAAACATTAAAATATCTAAAAGTCCTGTTTAAAGACGATAATTCTGCGAATAAAAAAATGTGTTCAAAGTTCAGCGCAAATGAGTGTGCAAAGTAGTGATTTCGCGCACGCTCGAAGAAAAAAAAAACATAACGTCATGCATGATATCTTTGATGGGATAGCACTGGCATTTTAAAAACTGTAAAAGATACGAGATTGGTTAAATTAGGACAAAATTACGCGGTTTAATGTGGAATTATTTCCGAAAATATCCGTGAAAAACGGAAAAATCCTCGTTTTCCTTTTGGTTTTTTTCAGGCTACCTTTGAAAAGATATAAAATGTTTTACATCTTATCGTCACCTTTCCTCTTCTACAAGATTATGTACTCTGATTTAAAATTTGCCTTACAGTGGTTTCGCAATAGACCATACCTAATTCTAAAATATAAACATCGTTTCATCGTTATTTTGCTTGGTAACCATGGTTACGCTGTTGTCGAAGCTTCCAAATATACCATAAAGGGAGGCCATGACTTGTCATATGCGTAGGTGCGTTGTTTTTTTATTTGACAGTGACGTAAACACAAGACATTTTTAACGATTTTGAAAAGTTTGCATGACTGCTACTTTAAATTTAGTTTTCGACTGCGAACATTTACATTTTTGAAATATTGTGTAATGGAGTTTGAAGATGGATGCAGGTAAGTAGTTTATTTTTCAGTTATACGTATAAACAAGAATAATGTTTTGTATATAAAAGTAAGTCTGCTTCTTGTATAGAGATTAGGTATTTTTGATATTCTCACTTTTTTTGGATTCACTGTAGAGCTTACCGCGAAATAAACACATTTCAGCAAAAAAAATTGCAGATGAACCGCTTTTTTGCAAAAAAAGCATAACAAATAGTTGTAACTTGGTAATTCAATATATAGTTATAAACGTCTACTTTTACTTTAATTATGTTAAAATTGCACACAGAACAGATAATCAGAGTATATTATTATATAATATATCATCATTAAAGCGATGTTATTCAACAAAACATAAAAACCCGAAGAATTCATTACTGTTTATAAAATGATATTTTGTTGCATAGTTGAAACGTTTTAGGAGCACAATTGATACAGACATCATCGCCAAACTAAAAACCCGTACGGTAAAAACCGGGTTAGCACCAGGTTATCATCATTAAAGCCATAAAATAAAAAAGGGTACAGCTCAATCACTAGGAACGTAGAGTTAAGTTTAAGATATTTACACCATAAATTAAGAACTGTAAGGCAAGTTGACACCACTGTAAAGATTCTTTCATAATTTCTAATACCATATTAAGGAGTTTTTGCACTGCATGTTTTGAAAATTATAGGAAGTTTGCTCAATTTTTTGGGTCAAAAATGTTTCTTCGGCAAATTTTATATTTCTAATCTGTACTATAAGACATAGGCTTTCGTTTAAAATTTGAAAAAATCGTAAAATCCGAAATAATTACTCTGAACAAGGCCCGTAAGTCTTGTTGGTTGACCTGAAATTAGTTTCATTTTTTAACATATCTATCAATTTAACTTTTAACTTCTTGCCCACAGGCAAAATCTATATCGTTAAATAGCTAAAAGCCTCTAGAATATTAGTGTTATATTATCTTTTGCCAGAATTTGTCCCTTCACCTTTTACAGGTCATTATCAGTGGCGTACACCAACTCTTTTTTGACTATTAATTTTAGTTAGAACAGATTTTAAACATTTTAAAAACAGTTACGAACAGAAATGTTTTTTAAAGGGTTTCCATCAATTGTTTATCTTTCGAGAAGACATATCTTTGAGTTCTGGCTATCAAAAAATAGGGAGTTATGCCTCAATGATACGTCAAATAATTGATACTATTGAAAAAATTCTTCCAGAGAAAAATTTTGATTTAGAAATTCTGCACGTACAGGTTATTTGGGGAGTTAGCTAAAAAAATATACGAAAGTTGTAGGGACTGCTGCGAGGTACAACCTAAACTTTTTTCGATTATACAGGGTTAAGGATAAGTTTGCCACAAACGAAACTTACATTTTTTAAATTTAACACCCTGTATATTATTTTTAGATTCCTCCCTTTTTGGCCATACAACAGCCTCGTATCTCGGTTATCCTTTAACTTAACGCAAAGGGAACAAAGGGAAAAATTGCTGCTCATGCAGTTTTTCACGCTGGATCCAGTGGCGTAGTCATATTTTTCATTTGAGTTGTTATTTTTTAGATATGACCCAAAGTTGTGTTTTTTAAAATGGGACACCCTGTATATTTGTCCAGAAATTGATTTGTCCTTTTAAAAGCTTCTCAAAATATATATAATAGTATGGGTCTATTTTAATAAACAACAACAAAAATCCTAATTTTTATAATTATCATCCGAAATTTTGCAGTAGGCCATGCAAAACAATGCTGCCTTTTATTTAGAGTCGTTAACAATATCTAAATCCTAACAAAAAATAAAAAAAAAAATGTAATTAAATCTATTTATCAAAATATGTATTGATAATTTCGCACCAAAAAAGTACCACCTACCTAGATTTATGTAACACATGGACAAAACAGTAATAAATTATTATGTAACAAGCCTTTCAGCAAAAATCAACTGTCGTATAAGAACTACAGTAACCAAGGAAATCAAAAGAACTGTTCAAACTGATTTCCATTTTGTTCTATGCATGCTTCGCACAATTTTCGTATTCGTTTTAGGGAATTAAGCAAAATAACGGGATGATTTTGTAAATAGCGAAAATTTTCTGTTATTGCATTTCCAAAATCTTGGACATTATCATAGTGGTCTTTGTAAATTCTATTTTCCAGATATCCCCATAGAAAGAAATCTAAAATTGACAAATCTGGGGACCTAGGGGACCATCTTATAGGTCCATTTGCTTTTGCTTGCGCTAAAGGAACATCGTCAAGTAATTCAGGTATAGCTGGCTCTAAAATTTCTATATAGCAATTGGCTAGTTAGATTTCCCTCAAATATATAAAATTTTATATGTGTTCCTAATATGAAGCAGGACACATTTAGACCAAACCTGCCCTGCTGTCTTCTGGGAAATATTTGGTGTTGATTTTCCTGGGACCAGAATCTACTATTGTGCCTATTGAGTATACCAGAATTACTGAAATGTGCTTCGTCTGACCATATAACCTTCCTTTCAAAATCTCTAACCATATCGCATCTTTCTCGAAACCAATTGCAGAAGACTACCCGACGCTCTGCATCCCCTGGCTGTAAGTGCTGCACGAGCCTAAATTTGTATGGGTGGTATTTGTGCTTTTTTAGAATTTTATGAACTCTAGTTTTTGGAATCCCTATGCTCTTTTCACTGGCCTTACAAGAGTTTGTAGGGTAAGCTTCTGCATTAGCCAAAACCGTAATTTCCTCAGCCTCCCGATTTTCTTTATTATATGTTTTCGTACGAGGTTTGATAAATGATCCGTGATTAAGTAAATTCTTTTTTATCTGATAAAAAGTGGATATATTAGGTTGCCTCCTTTCTGGATATCTAAATAAAAATTAAGCAATAGTATTTCAACATACCTAAAAATTAACTATTTACCTGTTAAAATACATCTCAGAAGCCGCTTCAACATTTTCATTACTTAATATAAAACAAGCTAACATATCGTACTTTTCATAATGTTCGAAAGTTTGGTTTTCTTCCATAATCATACAAATATATTTTTACACAATAAATAAATACAAAAAACTAGCGCTATATTTTATATACGCGTACAAAATTGGGAAATGTCA
The DNA here is from genome assembly GCA_030620095.1 of Kuschelorhynchus macadamiae. Taxonomy (NCBI): domain Eukaryota; kingdom Metazoa; phylum Arthropoda; class Insecta; order Coleoptera; family Curculionidae; genus Kuschelorhynchus; species Kuschelorhynchus macadamiae. The sequence continues at coordinate 449,806 of JAUTXW010003310.1, forward strand.
TCTGCTTCCAAGAAAACAAAAGAAAACGGCATCGTTTTGCATGGCCTACTGCAAAATTTGGGATGATAATTGTAAAAATTAGGATTTTTGTTGTTGTTTATTAAAATAGACCCATACTATTATATATTTTTGAGAAGCTGTTAAAAGGACAAATCAATTTCTGGACAAATATACAGGGGGTCCCATTTAAAAATACACAACTTTGGGTCATATCTAAAAAATAACAACTCAAATGAAAAATATGACTACTCCACTGGATCCAGCGTAAAAAACTGCATAAGCAGCAATTTTTCCCTTTGCGTTAAGTTAAAGGATAACCGAGATACGAGGGGGGTCCCAAAATGCAAAATTTTCTATTTCGCCCTGTATCTCATAAAAGAAGGCTATGAAAATTTTGTTTACGGCTTCATGAGTTTCACAAAAAATTAGCTCAGGTTCGTGAAAACCGCAAGTTTCTATCTTTAAAAATAAGCGAGATACCCTGCTTTTGCAACCAAATCCGGAGACCCTGTACAGTTTCTATTGTAAGACGCAAAGATGAATTTTAATAGACAAGGAATTTAATAATGGATATGATATAAGTATTAGGAGCAAACGAAATAAATTGTTTGTTAGTGACAAGTATATATCAGGAAAAATATTCTTATGAAGACAACCATATAGAAGCGCTTTTAAAAGGCTTATGCAACTTTTTGATGAGATGGGAAATGTAGAATACATGAAAACTGATCGAGCCAAACTTGTTTTAAATGAGAAGAACGAGTTAGCAGTAAACTTAAAAGTTATAGAAGAGCAAAGATTTACTAACTTTGTGTTATTTACTGACGAGGCAACATTCCACAAAAATGGAAATGTCAATAGATATAATTTTCGTTACTACGCTACTGAAAACCCTTGCTTATTCACACAACTAGTCAAAATAGGTGGTCTCGTAACGTCTGGGGTGGAATTGATGGAAATTTTGTCATCTGTCCGCATTCTTTTTTGCTTACTGTACACCGATATCTCCAGTTTTTGAGGGAAGATTTTAGAACACTATTATACCAAATCTCTATGAACGTCCATGATGAAATGTGGGTTATGGATGATAGTGCCCGAGTTCACCATACGGCTGATATTCATGCATTTCTTAATGAACAATTTTTACTCTTACGCAACATAACATTTTTGTATCTTTTATGCCCCCTGTATAAAAAATTTCATTGTTGATAATGCGAAACCTATTTATTTTTCAAGCAAAAACTTTTATCAAGAGTGACTTTTTTTCGTATCTTGCAAAATGAGACATTTTTACTCTTATGCAAAATAACATTTTTGTATTTTTTATTTCTCCCTGTATAAAAAATTTAATTTTCGATAACGCGTACCTTATTTATTTTTCAAGCAAAAACTTTTATCAAGAGTGACTTTTTTGCATATCTCGCAAACTGAGACATTTTTACTTTTATCCGAAATAACATTTTCGTATTTTTATGCCCCCTGTATAAAAAATTAAATATTTAAAAACGCCCACCTTTGAAGCAAAAACTTTTTATCAAAGGTGACTTTTTTCAAATCTTGCACAATGAGACGTTTTTACTCTGAATGCAAAATAACAAAAATGTTATTTTTATGCCCCCTGTATAATACTGTAGATAAATAGTATATTTTAGAACCACTCTGACAATATCTTCTCGCTTCTCGAGGTTTAAAATACGATGGCAAAGTCAAAACCTACGAATCTGGTTTAATTTCGAAACAGAATGTTCTCGAATTTTGTTGAAATGGCTCTAAGGTCTTTCTCAAGTCCAAAACGCTATTGTGAAGTTAAAAACTTTGGATCCCGTTTAATTTCGAAATAGAATTTTGCAGAAGCTCTTCGAAAAGTTACAATCAGGTAAATGATCACATTCGGAAATAATGCCGAACAGTCTCCTCCTCCAAACACAAATAGCTTCAAAATTTATCAAAGTCACTAATCACACTTTCTAACCTGGTAAAAAAAATACCAGAAATCTAAATAAAAATAAAATGACAATTTGTGTATTTTTTTATGAAAAATGTATTGTATTATTAATTTTTACCACAATACAGTAAAAAATAACACATAATAATGTAAACAATTTATTAAAATAAATACTTAACTTAAAATAACTTAAATCTCAACCTTCTTTTCAGCCACAATATAGCTAGGTACACAACGAAAAAAACTTTACAAGCATTCTCCAAATTTTATATTCCCCCCCTGTTTTTATTATATATTTAACCAGTCTATGTAACAAAAAGTACAGGGTTTTCATTATGACATATAACTACCTAACTATACAAAATACAAAAAAGCTGTCAGAAAGTTGTAAGATATTTTTTTTGTATTATCGTTTAATATGGTCAAAAACTACATCAAAAATTTGAAATACAAACACAAACTACGTGTTTTTTAATTAACACCCTATACAATGAGGGCATAAAGTCTGGAAACCTTGAGATATGTCAAAAACTATACAAGTTGGGTAAAAAAGTTTCATATAAAAGTTGTATAGTTCCTTACGATTTATGATTCAAAAATGTCTTGAAATACACAGGGTGTTTTAAAATCAAGTTACACGCCAAAACTTCAGAATCTCTAATGGAACACCCTGTATATTATTTCATTTTAAGAATCTACATGAAATTCTGATCATATTTTATTAAGCATACCCTATCCCTAAAGTCAACTGTTTTTGAGATAAAAAAATGAGAAAAAATTTTTTTAATAACGATTAACAGCGATAGTCTAAAATTCTAAATGATGCGTTTTAACGTAATAAATGCTGGAACTGTTGTTCCTAACAATGTCCTAATCGATTGATGAACTCTTGTTGTAGATTTCGAATGAAAGTAGGTGGGATTTGTCGGATTTCATCTCTTATACGATTTTTCAGCGCATCGATATTAGGAGGTCTGTTCCAATAAACTTCAAACAAACACAGAAAATAATCTAGGGGAGTTAAGTCCGGGGACCTGGCCGGTCATTCATAGGGACCACGAAGTCCATCTTCATCTTGTTGGAACCACATTGCTGCAGTAGGCATATCGGGCTCATTACCTGGATACAATTGAGCTAAAGCAGGAATCAACTCGAGTTGTAAAAAGTAGGGACCTATAATTCTATTTTGAAATATTCCAGCCCAAACATTGATTTTCTCGGGATATTGCGTATGAGCCACTTGAGCCCAATGGGGATTCTCTGTAGACCAATATCTACAGTTTTGTCGGTTGACAGTACCATTAAGAAAAAAGGTGGCTTCATCGGAAAATAAAATATTTCTACAAAAGAATGGATCCAGGTTGCACCGCTCTTGCATACTTTCGCAAAACTCAAGTCGGCGGTCAAAGTCGTCTTCATTTAATTCATGGATTAATCTTATTTTGTAGGGATGATACTTTGCCCTGTGCAGAATATTTTTTACCGATGATTGACTAAGGTTTAAATCTAATGCTACTTGACTTGTAGGTAAATGTGGATTTTCGTTATAACTGAGTAAAACATTCAATTTCATATCATCATCTAGTTTTGGACTACCTGTCCTGGGAAGATCTTTTACACAACCATGATCACGAAATTTTCTGATAATTTTGCTAACTGTGGATTTTGCAATTGCTTGTCCTCGCTCAAGATGCGTATTATTAAAAAGTTCACATACTTCGTCAAGATTTCTTTGGCGATCTCCCCATCCAAACATCATAAGAATCTCTATTCTTTCTCTTTCTGAAAGCATTTTTATCAGGAAAAAAGTAACTCTGCAACAATATGTTAAAAATTGACACAGTTTATTGTCAGTACATGACAGTTTCTATGGGATTTCTAAAATAATCCACCAGGTTTCACTATGCATAGGGAAATGAGTTAATTTTGTTTAAAGCCAAATTTCCATTTTCTCATTTTTTTATCTCAAAAACAGTTGACTTTAGGGATAGGGTATGCTTAATAAAATATGATCAGAATTTCATGTAGATTCTTAAAATGAAAAAATATATACAGGGTGTTCCATTAGAGATTCTGAAGTATATTTCAAGACATTTTTGAATCATTAATCGTAAAGAACTATACAACTTTTATATGAAACTTTTTTACCCAACTTGTATAGTTTTTGACCTATCTCAAGGTTTCCAGACTTTATGCCCTCATTGTATATTATTGTTTCATTTAACTGGTATCTTCTTGCTATTTGCAGATATACCATTTTCGACACAGAAGACTTATGAAATAATATGCTTTAGTTATTAATATTTTTAAAAGATAATACGTGTAAAATGGTACAACTTTGGAATTTATCTTTTTATATCTCATATATAATTAAATCTGTAGGTATACATCAAAATATAAATGAAAACCGTGAATGTAACGGGTACCTCATTATCGGAATGTAGAACAGTGTGCATAAAATGTATAATTAACTAAAAAAAAACATATTTTTTTAAAAATTGGACCTACTCTATAATTATACAGAAATAAATAAATTGATTTATCATTTCTCCTTTTTGGTTTCTTTTTCCTTTTTAGAATCTGAACTAGGATCGGGGATAATCTCCCCACTTATATCTTCTGTTCTTGAGGTATCCACAGGATATAGCCTACAAATAAACAAAGATAATAATGATCAGAATTGAAATTTACTTCGAATCTGAATCTGAGTTTTTTACGTTTTTTCCCCAATTTTGTTTGTACAAATATATCCTGCGGACTTTTAGACATTTAGACAATGATCGATGGTTCTTTTGAGTGGTCCCCTAGCTTCCCAGACTTAACTCCACCTGATTTTTTCTAAGAAATAACCTACAAATATCTTATGTCAAAAACCCAACCTCTCTTAAGAAGAGCACCCAGAACACATTTATTTGCACAGGTTAAATGAATTTTTTTTAGAGAATTTTATAAGCTTTTATTTTATATACCACTTTACAATATGACAAAGAGAAAACGAGTTATCACACAATAACCGTCATTGGGATGGTAGAATTTTTGATGTTTCCGCGAATCCTAAATCTAGTTATTAAAGAAAAAAATATGTTCCATTTTTTTTTCGTTCAAAACTACCTACCGCCTATAATACTAGGTGTCCCATCCAAAGATATCCCATTATGCAGGGTGTTCCACGACGAACTGCGGCGATCGATTTCTCAGAAAGTAGGCTTTAGAAAAATTTGAAATTTTGGCAGCTAATTAAAGTCGATGGGGGCAACTCGCGCAAAATATTTTCGCGGCACTTCCGGTTATACCGGAAGTAGACGTCAGCTTTCTTATTTTAAATAGAACACCCTGTAAATAATCGAATTTTGGATTCCTCGAAAAATTCTAGGTATATTTTATGTATAATATCCTATATCTAAGTTCAGCTGTTTTTGAGATATTTTGAATTTTATGTAAAAAATGACGTTTGCAGGTCTAGACATAACTATAAATATCTGCTTGTCGAAGTCTCTATTATTTATTTGCGGTTGGCTTCCTTGTCCAAAAGGGTACACTTTAATGGCCTGTGATGATATTTTTATAATAAATAAATCTAGGGTGATCAAAAACTGACATTATAAATATACTTTAAAAAATCGTTAAAAGTTACTTTTTTCAAATGGAAACCCCCAATTTTTATAATTTTATCTTATTTAACACTTAAAATAAGGGTGACTTTGTATAAAGTTGTCTATTCCAAAAAATTTGTAACGATTTAACATTTTTTATAGAAATAATATTTGTTATCTATTAATTGGCCTTGAACAAAACCAAATGGTTACTATAGAAACATAATATTTGTTGTCGTTTGACAATTACCTACTAAAATATTATTTATTTATTATAGTAATTATAATAATTATTAAACTAATAATCATGTCGGGGCGATTAAATTACACACACGAGGATTATTTGAGTTTGTTTATTATCTATGGGGAAATCTAACAGAGTTTTAACAAGAACATGCCAGATATTTGCTGATAGATATCCAGATAAACAGAAACCGTCACCGAACAGCGTTAAACAAATGTTGGAAAACTATAAAAATGTTGAAACCGTGAAGACAAAAATTAATTAAAGAATGCGTATTCCCATTATAGTCTAGTCTACACAAGAGCACAACTTATTTTTTCAATAAATGTTGAAAATGTCCACCTTGTACTTCCAAACATTTTTCGCATCTCCGAATAAATCCCTCGTGGGTGGCCGCTCTAATTGAAGCTGGAGATAAACTTTCGAACACGTCCCTTACCCTTGCCATACAGTCCTCTTTCGTTGTTACTGGATTAAAATAAACGATTCCTTTTATCGTTCCCCATATAAAATAGTCTAAGACTGTCAGATCGGGGGAACGAGGAGGCCACAGGAAAGGTCCATTGTTGGCAATTCACTTGTCGTAAAACGTAGCTTGTAAAAAGTTAGTAACTGCAACGGTTCTATGTGGTGGGGCGCCATCGTGTTGGTAGAAAATTTGACTATGTTCTGCCAAAGGTAAATTACTTAAATATTCGTTGTCCAACTCTTCAAGAATATTCAGATATCTTTCTCCTACAAAAGTTAATAGACATAATTTTACGGAAAGAAATGCTTTGATAATATTCATCGATTTATTGATTTAAAAAGAAACAAAATACATCAAAATTCAATTAATTTAATCTGAAGAGTGCTCAATAAAAAAAGGAGGTTTAGTATTTTATGACTTTCTAAAGGACCCTGTATAAATAGCTTGTAAATATCTAACTAAAGATAACTTTCCTATAAAACTTGAGACGATATATTTTTTTAGATATGATGTATTACGGTATGTGGACCAGTATTTGTACGAAGTAGTGTAGTGTGACCTGTATAAATAATTTAATTTAATTTATTTGTGTAATAATATATTGGATTGACGCTAAATTGATAAAAAATTATTATAATATTACCTAAATGGATTATTTTTCATTAAAAAAGTCCTTGTGTTTAGGCAATGTATAACTTATCATTCAAATTTTCTTCATAAAAATTCACTTTTATTATTCCATCGTTCCTTACTGCACAAAATACATTAAATTGCCAGGATTCTTGTAAGTTCCGTGATCTTACTGCATAAGGATTCGAATCACTCCAAAAATGGGAATTATGTCTATTGAGAAAGCCATTTTTAGTAAATTTTGCTTCATCGGTCCAAATTACATTGTCCAAAAATCTCGGGTTATCTTGTACCATTGTTAAAATAAACTAGCAAAACTGTACTCTTTTTGGCAAATCTGTTGAACCAAGTCTTTTAGATGTTGAACCAATGATATTAAATAAAGTTGGAAGTTATGTTTTAACAGAATCCTATGCACTGAGTTCCTCAAGATTCCTGATTGTCTTGCCACGTTTCTTAGGGATGTCATTGGATATGCTGCAAAATATTCCAGAATTGCAATCTCGACATTTTCATTATCAACAATGGGCTTCCTCTTATTAATTTTTGCCTTGACGTTTCCAAAATTTTTATAGTTTTCCAACATTTGTTTAACGCTGTTCGGTAACGGTTTCTGTTTATCTGGATATCTATCAGCAAATATCTGGCATGTTCTTGTTAAAACTCTGTTAGATTCCCCATAGATAATAAACAAACTCAAATAATCCTTGTGTGTGTAATTTAATCGCCCCGGTATGATTATTAGTTTAATAATTACTATAATTACTATAATAAATAAAAGATATTTTAGTAGGTAATTGTCAAACGACAATAAATATTACGTTTCTATAGTAACCATCGGTTTTGTTCTCGCCAGGCCTCCCTATCATGGCTAACTAACAAGAAAACTTAGAAGCCGTTTGGCATTATTAGAATAAAAAATGTTAAATCGTCATTAACTCAAAAACTACAAATTTTTGGAATAGACAACTTTATACAAAGTCACCCTTATTTTAAGTGTTAAATAAGATAAAATTATAAAAATTGGGGGTTTCCATTTGAAAAAAGTAACTTTTAAGGATTTTTTTAAGTATATTTATAATCTCAGTTATTGATCACCCTATATTTATTTATTATAACAAAAACAGCATATGCCACTAAAGTGGATTCTTTTGGACAAGAAAGCCACCCGCAAATAAATAACAGAGACCTCGATAAGCAGATATTTATAGTTATGTCTAGACCTGCAAACGTCATTTTTTACATCAAATTCAAAATATCTCAAAAACAGTTGAACTTAGGTATAGGATATTATACATGAAATATACCTAGAATTTTTCGAGGAATCCAAAAATTTGATAATATACAGGGTGTTCTATTTAAAAAAGAAAGTTGACGTCTACTTCCGGTATAACCGGAAGTGCCGCCATATTGAAAATATTTTGCGCGAATTGCCTCCATCGATTTTAGTTAGCTGCCAAAATTTCAAATTTTTCCAAAGCTTACTTTCTGAGAAATCGATCGCCGGAGTTCGTCGTGGGACACCCTGCATAATCGGATATCTTTGGATGGGACACCTAGTATTATAGGCGGCAGTTCATCGTGGGACACCCTGTATTGCTGAATGACTCAAAAACTAACAAAGGTATCAAAATGCTGTTTGGACAGAATTACTAACAATTTTTTTGAAGTTTTTTTTGACGGTATTGCCAAAACTCTAGATTTATTGGGATAATAAAATAAATATTTATTTTTATGAATGTTTCTCGATTACTCTAAATGGAACATCCTATACATTTTATCACCAGAAAAATTCCGGACCTTTCTACTTTATAAAAATGTGTACATTTTTTTATTTGTCTTGAAACTAGACAACAAAAAATGCAGTTTTCAGCGAACTAACAAAATTTTTGCAGATTAATATCAGAGTTCTTTCATAGCAACGAAAAGATGACAGTATTACTGTTACCTTTATGAAAACCATGTCCCAGGTAAATACAATCAAGCAACAGTGGTGGAAATATAAATTTTATAATTTTTCTAGATTTAGGATAAAATCCTCTGACTTTCTATTATTTTTTGTAGATTGTATCCTCCGAAGGGATAGCGTATCAAGAGGAGGTGGCGTCTGCCTATACTTGCATGAGTCAATTAAATATAAAATAATAGATTAACCATTTCTTAACTCTGAAATTGAACGTAGTGTTGCTCCCTAGTGGTATTCTATAGAGCCCCTGATCAAAGCTATTTAAATGTTTCTTTTATATTTGACTTAATAATGTACTTAATTAGTGTGAATATTCACAATTTTATTTTTTTAGGTAACCTAAATATAGACTTGGTTAGTTGACTCTCCCATGTCAAGAAATTTTCATGATTTGTTAAAAGGTCAAAAACACATTACTTCACCAACAAGAGTAACATCCACAGGTGCAACATTCATTGATGTCATTATTACTAATGTCGACCTCAGGGTGTTTGATGCTGATGTTTCTTGTTTCAGTGTATCTACTCACAATCTGGTTTCTTGTTCAGTGAACTTCCATCATCAGAAACCTCTAACCTAAACAAATTTGCGATTTTAGAAAATCGAACAAATTAGACCTTGGACTTGACCTGTCACTGATAGTCTGGAATAATCTGTATTGTCTAAATGATTTGGACGAGAAAGTTCTGTTTTTTACAGAAAGTCTGTTGCGGGTTTTTGATAAGCATACTCCTGTCATTGCAGTTAATCCTAGAAAACGTAGACAACCCTGGTTAACTGATACATTAGCCTACTTAAAAACACTCAAAGAAAGAGCGTGGCTACGTTATAAGAAATCGCGAAATTCTGCTCTTGAATGTGGAATGGCGCATTTACTTTTCGACTACACTCAAGTCTTGTAACTCAAAGGTAAGCTGGTCACACCTTCATAAATGGGATATCTCTAAGTCTAACAAATATTCTAAGATCCCCGATGATCTTTTTATTCCAGATAAAATTAACTTGCTCATTTCATGCACTCTCGGTTGATGATGATTATGTTGAGCAACTTAGGAACTCAGAATTGGAATTTACTTACTTTAGATTCGAACTTAGACCCTGCACTTGTCGACCAAGTTAAACTACACTGGTTTCAAAACAGAAAGCACGGCGCGGACCTTATCTGAGCGAAAATGCTACAACTCTTCTTGGAACTAATAGCAGCCCTGTTAACTCACATTATCTACGAATCTCTTTTGTCTGGCAAATGTCCCTTACTCTGGAAAACAACTTACGTGAGACCTATTCCGAAAAGTCCTTCCGTGTCAATAACTTCTCTTAATGATCTTAGACCTATTAGCCTCCTCTGTGTTCCTTTAAAGGTTGGATGAGAGTGGAGTTCTCCCAAAGACTCAGTCTGGTTTTCGCTAGGGATTTGGAACGGTCACGGCACTGAGCCATCTTGTTGATGATTGTCGGATTGCTCTGGATCATCGGAAGGTGGTCTCTCAAACATGTCTGGATATGTCCAAGGCCTTTGACTTTGTTAGTTTTGAATGTCTGCTGGCGAAACTGAAATACTATAGCATAAATGGCCACACTCATGGTTGCTTGAATAGCTATCTCCATGGACGCGAACAAAAAACTTTTCTTAAATGTGCGGGCAACACACTGTCTTTACACAATAAATGTTTTTTGAATTTGAATTTTTAGTCGGATTTCTGAATTACTTGACTTTTCCAGGTTTTCCAGGTGAAAAGAATCCTGTTAAACCAATAGTAGTGTAGCAGAATTAGGAGGCAGTCACACTGGATCTGTTACCGTTGATTACAATTATTAATTTATAACAATGTTTACAAAGATCGATCTGTGTGAGTACGGCCTTATGAAGAAAGACAGCGTACTGTGATAAGCACGAACTTACCATCTCTGATACAAATACACCAAAAACACCACGTCATCTCTGAGGCAGGCCACCCTATGGGCCGTCGGCATGGTGATGATGAAAGCGAAGATGTCATCGATAAACGTGTTGAACGCCCTGTAGGTAAAAGCCCTCCAGGGTAAGGCAGCCACGGATTTAAGCCTGTAGTTGATAAACAGCTGGGGCAACATAAAGAGGAAGCCGAAGGCGTAGACTCCGTTGACTAAGCTGTTGATCGTCCAAGAGTACCAACTGTAATGAAATAAAATGGCAGTCAAAATTCTTATAGATAAAACAAAATTGTTACATTATCCAAATGCGAAAAAGGTTGTATACGCAATTGAAAATTGTTTAAAGTTTAGCTCCAAAAACACTATTCACATTCACTGGAAAGGATTATTATATTATTGTATTAGAGATGATTATCATGTGGTTTTTAAGTTCATTAGTTTTTCTATATGTAGGGTGTCGCCAAAAAAATTAATTAATAATTAATATTTTTAAATAGAATTGCTTAAATGCTTCTGACTCTGGAATTATTCTAAATTTTCACATCATACACTCTCTATAAGTCTAATAATTAAAAATTTCCTTGATAAATCTTACAATATTTCAAAATACAAGAGTTCTAACCACACTACACCACAACTTGTTACGTTCTGGAATTTTTAATTAAAAATATAGCTAAAAGTAACGTTTTGTGACGGCAAGGTTCCGCAGATACCGGTCTTCACGCTCACTGGTAACACGCTGTCGACCTTGTCCAATCCGTCTGGAATGATCATCGGTCTCCATGCGTCTCTGTATAACTGTACAGTTGATTTATGAACATTCAATCGTTCCGCTATCCTGCTATAGCTCCAGCCTTCATCTCTAAGAGTTCTTGCAATTACACACTCGTCGCGGGTCAAATTTCTAGTTTGTCTTGGCATGACTGAACACAATAAGAAGAAAAATTTAAAACCGAACTGAAACTGACGCCTAAATGTCAATCTGGTATAAGTTGTGTTCTCTTGTTACCGGGCAACGTCTTCAACAGAATCAATTCAAACATGAACTGGTAAATTCATTTAAAACACAGTAAATGCAGTACTTTTCAATAAGTCCTGTAACTCAGACAAAAATTGTGCTATTGAAGCGAATAAAAAAACGATTTGTTGGAAACATACTGGGCTACAACATTCTTGGTTAGATCTCTTGAATCCATCTGATTTATTCTACAGGGTGTTTTAAACTTTGGTAAATAAAACATGTTTTTCTTTTTCACCCTGTATTATTGCCTAGAACAAAGTAACATTGAATTTTAATATCAAAAGAATATTCACGAGGAATTAACCTAAATTTCGATAAAAACTTCATCAAAATCGGATCAACCATTCTCGACAAATTTCCATTCAAAGTTAGACGAAATTTTAGGCGTTGCGTTAATTGTTTTGCGCAGTGTATGATTATATGTGCTACTTGGACTGGTATACAGGGTAGACCAAAAAGGAGGAGGCACTTTGGCAGGTTTCCTGTTAACAGGTCAAGAAAAGCAGGGGAAATGATAACTTTGAACTCCTTAAAATGTTTATTTACGAGTTTCATCGTTCTATATAACTTTAAGTGTGGTAATTTATTAAAAAAATATATATTTTTTGACACCTGTCATAAATATTAATCAAATCGTATATAGCCGAAACATAAAAACTTAAATTATCAATATTATCTTATAAGTGACAGAGCTTGAGCCCCCCAAAAGTCGATGTCTAGTTGCGCCACTGTGGGAGCCTCAGGTGATTGAAGAGTAGTGGCATCTTTTAACATTTTCTTATGCTTATGTCTATTTACTAATTTATGTACAGGGTGATCATTTATAATGTCCCCCCCCTCTAACTTTTTTATTGACGTTTGGTAGAAAAACGTCAAATATAAAAGTTTCACAAAAAACAATAAGCTATTTGCAGCATACATTTTTATATATACAGGGTGTTGCCGAAATCACCCACAGATAAAAGTTATATTTTTTTAAATGGAACACCCTGTATATTATACGCTAAATTAAATCCTATGAAAATTCTGCATATTTTTTGTATAACATGTCCTATACCCAAATACAATAGTTTTCGAAATATCTGCGATTTTATCATTCAGAAATAAAAACATTATTCTAAAGCTTATAATTTAGCTTAGGTGGCTGTGAAGTAGATCGATACCAACAAACAAAATATTTGTTTATAAGTGACAGTGACAGTTACACATTTAGCAACATTATACGTTCTTTTTATTGTAAAATGCCTTATTCGGAAAGAGAAATACAATTAATTTTGGAAATTTTTATTACAACAAACATCCAGACTAGCGAGAAAAAAGAAAACATTGGAAATTGATGAAGGCAGTGATTTAAACATTTTACTAAAAGTGGAAGAAAAGCCCAATATTTCCATAAGAAAAATATCGGGAAGCCTGAAAGCTTCAAAAACAAAAAAAACTTCTAAAACTTAATTAATAATTTAGATAATAATATAATACATTTATTCTTACAAATGGAATTGTTCAACTGGTCCCCCGTTTTCTTCAATACATTTGATGTATGTTCTTCGTAATCGATCCAAAGCGGCAGTGATAGACTAAGAGTGAGTGTTCTAATCAAGACTTTTAGGTGTTCTCTATTTTCGATGTTATTTGCGTTCACACGATCTTTTAGAGTTCCCCATAAAAAATGCATCCATCGGCGTCAAGTCAGGACTGTTAGGTGGCTAGTTTATCGTACCAATTTTTCCAATCCATTCCGTGAACTGTTGGTTTAAATAGTCTTTAACCAATACGACACAATGAGGAAAAGCACCATCTTGTTGGAAGACGAGGTTTCTCAGTTGCTCCAATGGGAGCTCATCCATGTAGTTTTCTAATTCGTTCCGGAGAAAATTCATATAACCGTATATTATTCGTATATTACCGTTAAAAGTATCTTCGAAAAAATGAGGGCCTATTATTTTATTGTTTAAAATAGCACACCACACATTAACAGTTTGACGTCCTTGAAATTGAAATTCCCTGTAGCAATGGGGATTTACTGTGGCCCACTGTCTGCTATTTTTTCGATTTATCATTCCACTAGTAGAAAACGATGACTCGTCGGTCCAAAAAACATTTTTTAAATAATCTTCATTTTCATTAACTTTTTCCAACATTGCATGGCAAAATTCAACCCTTTTTTTTCGATGCCTGGGCGTTAATTTTGTGATAGGCCTAATTTTGAATGCCTTGTATCCTGCATTTTTGAGAGTGGTTTGAATCCTCCCATAAGATGTATTTTTTGGATCAATAAGCTCTTCTCTCAGGCTTCCCGATATTTTTCTTATGGAAATATTGGGATTTTCTTCCACTTTTAGTAAAATGTTTAAATCACTACCTTCATCAATTTCCATTGTTCTCTTCTTTCTCGTTAGGCTGGATGTTTGTTGAAATTTTTCATAAATTCGATGAAAGGTTTTTTTGTCCGGAATGTGCATCCGGGGGTTAATTACACGTAATTCTCTTTGAGCCAATTTAGCACTCTTATTTGCTTTGATAAAAGTTTCCAAAATTAATCGTTTTTCTCTTTCCGAATAGGGCATTTTACAATAAAAAGAACGTATAATGTTGCTAAATGTGTAACTGTCACTGTCAGTTATAAACAAACATTTTGTTTGTTGGTATCGATCTACTTCACAGCCACCTAAGCTAAATTATAAGCTTTAGAATAAATCGCAGATATTTCGAAAACTATTGTATTTGGGTATAGGACATGTTATACAAAAAATATGCAGAATTTTCATAGGATTTAATTTAGCGTATAATATACAGGGTGTTCCATTTAAAAAAATATAACTTTAATCTGTGGGTGATTTCGGCAACACCCTGTATATATAAAAATGTATGCTGCAAATAGCTTATTGTTTTTTGTGAAACTTTTATATTTGACGTTTTTCTACCAAACGTCAAATAAAAAAGTTAGAGGGGGGGGACATTATAAATGATCACCGCTTACAAACTTATCATATTATACATTTCATTGTTAAAATGTTCTTTACTTAATGGAAAATTGACAAACCTGTGAGTTAAGAAACGAAATGCTGCCATTTTGTATTGTCGGCAATAAAACGAGTTGGATGTTATATATTTATCAATATTAGTAAATTTTCTATAAATATTAAATCCTAATTTATCATTATTTCTAATAACTAACGTGTCGAGAAAAGGTAATTGTCCATTGTTCTCCTTTTCGTATGTAAAATTAATGGAAGAATATTTATTGTTTAATGTTTCTAAGAAAGTGTCCAAATTTTCTGTTTTAGTATCAGAAATAGCAAATATATCGTCTACGTATCTATACCACACCCTTGGGAAATACTTGAGTTCTTTTTTGAATTGGGTTTCTAATCTACCCATAAACCAACTTGCAAGGAACGGAGATAAGCAATTGCCCATCGCAGTTCCCTCAAGTTGTTTATAATATTTATTGTTGAACTGAAAAAAAATTTGATTCATACATAATTTTGTGAGAAGCAAATATTCATCAATAATTTCTTCAAATTATTGATTTCGAGTAGTGCCTTTAGGTACTCTAAAGCTAGTGATATGGGTACACTAGGAAACAATGAGCTTACATCAAAAGATATGAAAATTTTACCTTCTTTTAAGTGAATATTCTTAATTTTATCTAAGAATTCTAACGAGTTAGTAACCTCAAAGTTATCGTACGAGATATTTAATCTGCTGAATTCTTCTACTAACCATTTTGAAATATTGTACGTTGGTGATCCAACAGCTGAAACAATAGGTCTCATGGACTTCCCAGGTTTATGGATTTTGGGAAGGCAATACAGTTTAGATAACTGTGAATTTTAGTTTATCAGACACAAGGTTTTTACACTGCTTTAGGGTACTTTTTACTTCTGTTATCGTTGACATCTATCACAACTGACATATCAAATATCTCTGTAAATTTTATTATTATCCTAGGCCAAGGCCACCTATCTTTTCGCGTCGTATATGGATCGATACCTATCGATTTTTGGCTGATATATGCACTTTTTCATTAAATCGAACTTTCACCCACTTGCCGAGTAGTTAGAGAGAAATGTTATTAGAGCTTTTTTGCAACCAAATAAATGCTCCATCCGCGGGTCTGGGAACAATTTCGATTACTATTCGCAGTTAGAGGAAAAATGAGGTTAAATTTGCAATTCAAGCTATCAAATATAGTTATAAACTTTGGTCTCGGTCTACCTAAAAATATCTTGTTTCATAAAAAAATACCCTACGGGCTTAGATATATTAATTTCCTTGTACAGGGTGATCAGTTAAGGGTAGCGAGCGGCCATATCTCATAAGATATTGGTCGTATAGATTTGAGAAAAAAAATCGTAATAAAAGTCGCCAAGAGAAATTGCTGAAAATTATTTTCGAGTTTGTCAAACGTCCGCTAGAGGGCGTAACAACCAACACCAAGTAGAAAAATGGGGTTTTTATAGAATTTTGCCTAATGAAAATATATCGATGATATCATTTTCATATTTAGTGACCATTTCCCTACACTTTTTGTCTAAAATGTTTTGTTCTATATATCAAAATAAAGCGGTGGGGGAAGTTCAATTGTTTTTTCAAACAAACCAAGATGTCTCCCGTTTCTTTTGACCGATTTTAGCAAACTTAGGCTCATATGAAAGAGCATAATTTGCACTACAAAACGCTTATTTGGTTTTGAATTTTTGACTTTTGCTGGCGTCGCTAGATGGCGTTAACTGAATTAGTAGCATATTTTTTAGTTTTTTTCAAAAAAAAAAAACAAATGTAATGGTATATTCATTTTTACATATTTTAAAAGGGGATAAATTTCTCTATAATTTAATGAAAATAATTTATCATCTACCTTTTTTTGAACCGTTGATATTGACCAAAATATTATTTTATTTTATTAAAAAATGGCACGCCACTGCTTTTTGTCAAAATAAAAATCATTTTCGCAATCACTTATTAGTTGCTAACAAAAAGAACCTCTTGAATTTTTTTTGGTTAGACGAACGGTTTTGGATTGAAAAAATAAGATGTTTAACAATGATAACTATAAGGTTCAAAATTATTTTTAAATATTACATCTCACAATAATAAAATTATTACCTATTATTTTTATCATTAATAATCATTTAATTAGCGAGAGAATGCTTTAGTTCATAATTCATTATTAATAATTATTATTATTTCATAAATTAGATTAAAAATCAAACTTAACTAACATCGCATATAAGCGAAGCAGGCCATGATCTACGTTAAGAAACAAAACACCAAATTGTCAATCACGTTGATATTCATTTTGATAGTTCCTGCTATTGACATCTAATTTAATGTTATGTAAAAAGTATTTTTACAACAAATCATGCCTTTTACGAATGAAGAAGCCTTTTATATGTTGAGAATTTATTTTCAATGTTTTGAAAATGCGGCGATTGCTTCTAGGCAGTATGCACTGCGTTATCCCCTCCGAAGACACCATTCGAGAATGGTTTTTCATCGTTTAGCCTTACGTTTAAGGCAACATGGCCAAGTGCAACCAACTCCAACTTTGAGAAGAAATCGTAGAGTAAGAAGAGAAGATAACATTATAAATATTTTGGCTTATATTCATGCAGACCCCCATTTAAGCATAAGAGAGATCTCCAGAGATTTAGGAATATCCTATGGCTCAGTGCAAAAAATATTAATGGATTTTAAAATGCATCCATATCACATCGTGATTCATCAAGCCCTAAATGACACTGACTTTGAACGTAGGCTCGATTACTGCTACTGGCTTAGAGACTTCATTAGGGAAAACCATCATATTTTGTCACAAATATTGTGGACAGACGAAGCATCGTTTTGCAGTAATGGCAGGGTAAATCTTCATAACGTGCATTACTGGTCGGACACTAATCCACATTGGTTACGTGAAGATTATCAGCAGGGTCGATAGAGCGTCGACGTCTGGTGCGGTGTTATTAATGGTGCTATTATCGGTCCGGACATCTTTAATGGTAATCTAACCGGTGACATGTATTTGAACTTTTTAATTAACGATTTACCACGACTCTTAGAAAATGTGCCTTTACAAGTAAGAAGAAACATGTGGTTTCAACAAGACGGATGCCCGGCACATTATTCACGAAATGTGCAAGATTTTTTGAACAAGCATTTTCCTAACCGTTGGATTGGTAGAGGCAGTCTATTTTTCTGGCCACCACGGTCCCCCGATTTAACCTGCCTTGATTTTTATCTGTGGGGCCGAATAAAGGATTTGGTGTATAAAACTCGACCAACTACTCGAGAAGACATGATAGTCCGAATTCAAAACGCCATAAATATTATACCAAGAGCGGAAATTGAGACAACTGTTAACTCCACCCAGAAGAGATTGGACCAGTGCATTCAAAATAATGGACAACTATTTGAACATTTACGACAAAACTATTAATTTATTTTTAACGTTTATTTTTAAAGTTCCATGTTCTTGTTTTTAGTGTTATTGCTCCTGCTGTTGTTGGACAGTTAACAATGAAAAATTAAGATTTTTCATTGTTAAACATCTTATTTTTTCAATCCAAAACCGTTCGTCTAACGAAAAAAAGTCAAGAGGTTCTTTTTGTTAGCAACTAATAAGTGATTACGAAAATAATTTTTATTTTGACAAAAAGCAGTGGCGTGTCATTTTTTAATAAAATAAAATAATATTTTGGTCAATATCAACGGTTCAAAAAAAGGTAGATGATAAATTATTTTCATTAAATTATAGAGAAATGTATCCCCTTTTAAAATATGTAAAAATGAATATACCATTATATTTGTTTTTTTTTGAAAAAAACTAAAAAATATGCTACTAATTCAGTTAACGCCATCTAGCGACGCCAGCAAAAGTCAAAAATTCAAAACCAAATAAGCGTTTTGTAGTGCAAATTATGCTCTTTCATATGAGCCTAAGTTTGCTAAAATCGGTCAAAAGAAACGGGAGACATCTTGGTTTGTTTGAAAAAACAATTGAACTTCCCCCACCGCTTTATTTTGATATATAGAACAAAACATTTTAGACAAAAAGTGTAGGGAAATGGTCACTAAATATGAAAATGATATCATCGATATATTTTCATTAGGCAAAATTCTATAAAAACCCCATTTATTACTTGGTGTTGGTTGTTACGCCCTCTAGCGGACGTTTGACAAACTCGAAAATAATTTTCTGCAATTTCTCTTGGCGACTTTTATTATGATTTTTTTTTCTCAAATCTATACGACCAATATCTTATGAGATATGGCCGCTCGCTACCCTTAACTGATCACCCTGTGCAGGATAATGTTATAAAATGTACCCATTCTTGGGAACTTTGATGCAAACTTCACCTCGTTAGTGCACCCCCTGTATATAATCCAGGACCCTTCTTAAATAGTCTGAACACCCTGTATATTTTTCAATTTTTGTAATCTACGTTCATTCCTAACTAACTTACCAGAATACTTTCCTGTACCTATCTGTAGCGGTTTTTGAGATAAAAATATTCAATTTTTTTAACGAAAAATGGGCCTCTATAAAATCTTAATATCTCCTTACTTTAGAACGATTTTAAGCTGAAATTTGGGTCGTAGGTATCTTCACAATCTTGGTCTTCCATCACTGGGTGAACATTCATTCTTGGTTCGTGGATTTGTCCAAATTTGCTTTTTAATCCTTCGAAGTTTTCTTCGGCCATCGCTGGCAAATGTGGATAAAGTTTATTGAATTTTCTACGTGTTCTCAAAACGATTTTTTTATGACATTTACTATTTTTTAAGCAAAATAATAAACGACCTTAATATCACTGAATTCCGTTATACTTATAATTTGTTTCTTATTCATATCACAGCCTGCTATTACTTTAAAATACGTATTATTTGATACAGTGTGATAATTATTAAAATAGTTATTAATTATTAATTGAAATACGTCTGAAAATAAGTATAGGAACGCCTTATAATTTTCGTGTTCTGTTAATGATGTAATAATAAATAGGTCGTTCCATTTAAAAAAAAAAGTGAAATTCGGACACTTTTATAAGTTAGCAACACCACCCTGTATGCCTCAACCAAGATATGAATAAACGATCAAATGCCCAAAGGCATTGATTAACCACAACCCAAAATTCAGCTTAAAATTGTTTTAGAATAAGGAGATATTAAGATTTTGCCGAGGCCCATTAAAAATAATTGAATATTAATTGTTACCTCAAAAACTGCTACAGATTGGCATAGAAAAGTATCCAGAGAAGTTATTTAGAAAAGAATAGATAGATAGATTTCAAAAATTAAAAAATATACAGGGTGTTCCATTTAAAACAGCAATGTTGCCACCAGCTTTGGGTAGAGACGGCAACAGCGCATTGCCGAAAATAATTTAGAACGATAGATCAGAGTTGTTTATACATGTAACCAAAAATTCAAAACGATCTGTTGATCAGTTCTCCAGAAACTTGTAATGTACCATAAAACGTGCGACACCCTGTGGTAATGTAAAAAGAAACCTACCTCTTGTGGGGTTGATATAGGAGAGAATACAGTGCCGCGCACAGACACAAAGGGTAGAGTAGGTAGCTCAAATATTTCATACATTCCTCGTCGTACTTTCTAGTTTCCGCTTCCGCAGCGGACTCGGTTTTGTCCCTTTGGAATTTTATTCCTTTCAATGAGAAAGACATGTTCGTTTTGCAGACCTTGGTGACTTTCCATATCTAAAAACGAAACCGCCCATTTGAAATGGATTTTATCAATAAATCAATACAGGATGAAATTATTTATTTTATTTAATTCATTGATATATCATATAAAAAAAAATTAAGTTGGTATTTGCCTTGGTTACTTTAAAGAGTTATCTGGATCACGCGGTTAAAATATTTGTAGTCGTTCCCTTTTCACGTTTTATAATATAAAACTTACCTCAATCATGGTTGCTATTCCAGCTGGGATTAAGACCAGCAAAGAAGTTCCCTCGTCCAACAAAAAGAAGAAAACTACTGCTTGTGAAAATGCCCTCCACAGAACTGTTCTAGTAGATAAGCCCGCCATAGATTTTTGAGATTTCCAAAAACTGACGTCATTTTTGAAAGATAAAAAGTCGAGTAGTAACTAAAAATTCACATTTATATCATTTAACAGTTCCAAAAACTAGTTCATTAATTTTATATTATTCAGTTATCAGTTGCAAAAACGGGAATTTTCATTACTTGAAGTCAATTTAACTCTAGAACGTGCAAAAGTTTTGAATCTTTCAAATATGGACCAAATTTATTTTATATATGTGAAATAACTTTTTTTTAAGTAACAGAATTGGTGTTTTTATTACCACAGCCCGATAATGATGTCAATACAAGCTCCAAAACGTTATTGAAAGAATAAGAAATTACACCGAAACTATGAAATTAAACTAACATGACATGACACACTTTTTTGCGTTCATTGTAAATATTTTTAATAGCATTTAAGTAGTAATCTTCCACACTAACCACGGCCGACTCCAGAACGAGCCATGAAGTAGTAAATTCGGCAACGGCGCTTAGGCGGTTGGAATCAGTATGTAAAATGGCAGTTCTCGTGATTGTTCATTTATACACACCAACGAATAAATTAAGTTTTTTTGTGGATATATATTTATTTGTGCAAAAAAACTGTCAGGTATTGTAAGTAAGTTTTATGGAACATTTTTTTTAAACTAAATAAAACGTGCGATATTTCAGATGTGATAAATTTTATCGTGTTATATGGTATTATATTGTTTTGATAACGTGTGTGGTTTGTTTTATGATGGGTAATGAACTAATAAGAATGTGGTATAGTCTAGGGTAATGTAGTCCATAGGATTATTATAGCCTAACCAAAGGCGTGCAGCCCATAGAAACAAGGGAAGCAGTGCTTCCCTAAAAAAAAAAATACAAAACATCTTCTAAAACGTAACTTTTGAAATAGGAAACCATTAATTTAGTTTATATTAAAAATGTTAAAATATTATCTTAATTATCAACCCCCTAATAAATGCGGCCTTGACTCTGACCGAGCAATAGAATCGAATAGAACCTATGCGGGCCGCTAGCTTCTCTGCAACCAACTCCTGTATGCTTGATTTCATGTGAATCGAGCCAGAGGTTATTGAACTTTCCACTGGCTGTTCGCAACTTTTGCATTTCAGTCGTTTGCTTTAAGTGGGGGCGGAAGCTACCGTTGGAGTAGGTTCTTTGTTTGAACGGCTATCCGTGTGTTGTGTGATACGTACGTCGCGTCGTGCATGGTGCAAATACCGTCAACTTCGGCTGTCGGTAATAACGTTGAAAATGTTGGACAATTTAGTACGAAGAGTGTGTGTATGAATGTGTGGTATATGTCTTAATAATAAAGGGATTTTCAACATTAAACTTCGCTGATATGCTTCAAATAATTTCCAAAGAAAGGGCAAAATCGCCTATGAAAAATTTAACCAAAAAAATGAAAAACTGTATTAGACATTTTTATCCGGAAAAACAATATGAACAATTTAAATGATTAACAGGGTGTGAAAATATAAGTAAATTATTTTGTTAGGTATGTTTACATTTTGAAAATGAAAAAAGTCTCTGAAATAAAACTGGTTTTTCCGATTTAAACAATTTCCATAAGACTGTAAAAAGACACATTATGTCCAAAGCGCATTTGCAGGCCGTCATAAAAGAAAAAGTCTTCGGCAAAACCAGAATTAAACATGCCCTTAATAAACAGCGTTTTTCGCGGAACATCGAATCGAATCCAGTTCCGCTGTTGCAACCATTATTCTAAAAAGAATTAAGCAGTAGATTGGAGAGGCGCGGTTCATTGCTATTGTTCTGGACGAAACAACTGACATCACTAATTTTAACCAATTATCAATAGTAATACGCTACGTTAAAACAGACGGAAGTATTCAAGAGCGATTTTTAGGTTTTAAGAATGTGTCCGAAAATCGTACAGCAGATGCATTATATACCGTAGTTTATAACGTTACTAAAGAAATTAATGGAAAGAAAAAATTAGTTGCTCAAAGCTATGATGGATCTGCACTGATGGCAGGACAATTAAGGGGTCTGCAAGCTAAAGTTCGAGAAACTTTCCCAAGTCCTGTGTTTGTCCATTGTTTTGCTCATAAATTAAATTTAGTTTTATCCCAGTCCATCAATCACATTAAAGAGTGTAAAGTATGTTTCGTTATTTTAAGTGGCATTGCTGCTTTTTTTCCAAGTCAACAAAACGTACACACACAAGCTTTGGACTCCATTGTCCACAAACGATTGCCCAAAGTAGCTTCTACTAGGTGGAACTATAATGGAAGACTTGTGTTAACAGTATCTGAAAATCGTGAATCACTGATTGACAAGAGATGACTTTGACCTATTTTGGGAGAAAACGATGGCGTTAAATGTAGAGCCACAAGCCAAGCGTCTTCGAACAGACAAGGTGGGAGATGTTCAAACATCATACAGACGCCTCTTTTATAATAAAATTAAATAAACTATAGATTTAGCGGTTTAAATGATTTTAAATTCCTTGAGCTCTGCAATTTTGATGCATTTAAAGGAAAAACTTTTCCAGAAGATGCGTTTAAATCTCTTTTTCTTCATTATGGCCAGTTCTTCGACCGAGTGTTACTGCGATCTGAACTAAAAGTGATTTACGAAACTGATGACATTAGCGCAAAAAATAACGCTAAGGAACGAATGCAATTTTTAAAAGACAAGGAGCTGATGGAAGATGCCTACACCGAAGTGTCGAAATTGTGTGAATTAGTATTGACTATACCTGCCACAAGTTCATCAGTAGAACGCAATTTTCAACACTTAAACGTATAAGAAATTTTGTGAGAAATTCGACAGGGCAGGAGAAACTTTCGCATACATCGCTGTTGATGACGTCATTGACAAATTTGCAAAAAAATTATCGAAGAACCGAATTACATTACAAATAGGTAAGTTTCTAAAAAATGCTTCACTTTCTTAAAATGTCACCGCACGCCCCTGAGCCTAACCTTGATAACAATGGTATGTTAACAAAATATGCTTATATTTTTATATTTCTGGGAATAAATGCTTATTCTGCTAAAACATTACAATATCATAAATACTGCCAGTTAAACTTACAAATGGAAAATTAGAAAAACAGTTTGGTAAATACAGAATTTTAAAGAATACAATTATAAGCTTTGATGAGATTATTAATGCTGAAAAAATTAGACAAAGCACATATTTAGGAATACCTCAAGACATACATTTTCTTTTTCCGAAATCCAAAAACATAACGAAAACAGCTGCAAGGTAATAGGTACTGTAAAATAAAAAAGTAAACAAAAACCGCGGCCAATTAACAAAAATACGAAAAACGGTTAAGTAAGGTCATATTAATTTTGGTAGACCAGGAGAGAGAGATGGATTTATTGAGCAATCCGCAAGCGTTTAGGTATCCGAATTAAAGGCTGTTGTGACATCACTGTTTTTCCTTGTGGTTTGTAACTGGTGAGTAATTAACAAATAAAAACGTGAAAAAATAATGAGAATAAAATCAATTTGGGAATTTTTGTATTACCTCTCTGTGAAAATTTTAAGAGCTGCTAACGTTGCTCATGTACTTACGTGAATACTCCCGATGGCCATGGTAGCGCACAATAAATACAAGTTAGTGTCGCCGAAAACGCTTTTCACCTCGTCCAGATCTTTTTCTGTGAATCCCAGCTGCAGAAATTGCGAAAGTGTGGCCTCCATCTGCAGATAGAACCTCGTTTTGCCGAGAGATATCGGCGTGTAAACGTACTTGAACGTCATCGTCTCGGTGGTTGGAGTTATTTCCACCAGGTCCTTCAGCCGCATGTTTAAAAAATCTTGATTGACGAGAGGTAAGAACTGTTGTTTTGGATTGATGCGCATGTGCCTCAAGATTTCGTAGGGAATGTCACTGAAATGTTATTGAACGGTGAACAAAATTATGCTTATTGGCAACATTTTTAAAAAATATAAAAGCTCCACGCTGAAAAAAATGTGTTGGTTTTTTTCACCTTGAGGTTTATACAGGGTTTTGATAAATTAAGGAATAAATTCATTATCTTGGAAATTAAAAAAGTAATAGAAAAACGCTCGAACCCGTCGATTTAGATTTATTTTTACGCATATTTAGAAATTATTTTAAACTATACAGGGTCACTCACAAAAGTTGTACAACTGTCATCTTTGATTTTTTCAATACAACGCCTTATTTTTTTCTGCTGATTTGAATTCTCTATGAAATTCTAGACATTTTTGGTATAACATAACCTATACTGAAAATCAACAGTTATCGAAATATGTTTATCTAAATAAAACATAAAACACATATCAGGAAATTAAATAAGAAAACTACTTTATTAAATTTTGAGAATGTCCACCATTTACAGCTCTACAATGCCCTAGACGATGGAAAAACTCTTGTTGCACATTAGTAACTGTATCACATTGAATATTTCTTATAACAGTTCGAATACGATCCTTAAGAATTTCAATAGTATGTGGCTTATTTTTACACTTCGTTTTTCACATACCCCCAAAGAAAAAAGTCTAACTGGCTTAAGTCCGGCGATCTTGCCGGCCACTCTATTGTCCCACGTCTCCCAATCCATCGTCTCGGAAAGGTTTCATTTAAGTATCTCCTGACATCATCTGCAAAATGGGGTGGTGCCCCATCCTGTTGATACCACAACAGTTCACTGGGAAGATCCGGATCGTTTACATTAGGATGTAGGGTAGCTAATGCTGGTATAAGATTCTCTTCCAAAAATTGAAGATACATTTGCCCCGTTAGTGAGGAATCAAAGAAATATGGACCTATAACTTTATTGCCTACAATACCTGCCCATACATTAACACTTTGACGATACTGTGTATGACTTTCCCTAAACCAATTAGGATTTTCTTGGGCCCAGTGTCTAAAATTTTGTTTATTTACTTCTCCATTGAGACAAAATGTTGCCTCATCTGTGAAACAAATTCTTATGACAAATAATGGATCATGATTACACATGTTGGTCATAATTTCGTAAAACTCGTTTCTGCGATCTGAATCATCATTTATTAATTCTTGAACGAATTTCACTTTATAGGGATAAAAATTTTCTTTTTTCAAAAATTTGGAAACTGTTGTTTGATGTATATCATTATCATAGGCTGCGTCAGTAGTTGAGGAATGTGGATTATCTTGAAAAGTTAAGAGAACGTCTAGTTTCTTTTCATCTGCGATCCTAGGGCGACCTTTTCCAAAGCGGTCCGTAACACTACCAGTATCCGACCATTTCCTTTCTATTTTGCTCACTGCAGACTGAGTAATAGGTTGCCTATGAGGATATCTGTTGTTAAACAGCTGACAAACTTCTTTTTGTGTCCTAGTCTTATCACCAGTTACAAGCATTATTAGAATTTCAATTCTTTCTTTCTCTGTTAAACGCATAGTAATATTTGAAATCAAAATGGCAGATCGTAAATAAATTATATGACTTGTCAACACAGTGACAGTCACAAAGTCATTTTTCTTTGGGATTACGCGACAGACATAGGTAGGGTATACAAATGTCCGATAGGTTATTAAATACACAGGTTTTATTTAGATAAGAATATTTCGATAACTGTTGATTTTCAGTATAGGTTATGTTATACCAAAAATGTCTAGAATTTCATAGAGAATTCAAATCAGCAGAAAAAAATAAGGCGTTGTATTGAAAAAATCAAAGATGACAGTTGTACAACTTTTGTGAGTGACCCTGTATAGTTTAAAATAATATCTAAATATGCGTAAAAATAAATCTAAATCGACGGGTTCGAGCGTTTTTCTATTACCTTTTTAATTTCCAAGATAATGAATTTATTCCTTAATTTATCATAACCCTGTATACCGTTTTCGACAAAACCTAAGGCCATGCTGTAGTCAAAATTTTATATTAAAAATAAAAATAAAACAAAATTTTCGTCTTTCATATTTTAAAAAACACTTTTAATTTTGTTTTTACGGGGATGTCTTAACAATATATAAAACGAAACAAAAATGCTTTTTAAGGCAAGAAAAACTAAAACAAATTTGACATGTACTGTTCCTTTTAAATCCAAGCGCCGTGGAACATTTTATAAACAAAAACAATTTTTTTTTTAGAGTTAAAGTTTTTGAAAATATTTTCGCCATATGGAGACTGTTTCTTATACCTTTGGCCACCCTGTATAGTGGGAAAAATTTTTTTATATAGTAAAAATTCTTAAAAAGTTTTAACTCAACTGTTAAAAACACTAAAAATTAACTATAGTTAAACTCTCAAATTAATACTAATAAAGAAAGAAATATCTCTTATTATAAAAAATCTAATCAGAATCACATTGTATAAACGTTAATATTGTCTTACTTAAATTCTTTAGATTTTTTAAAAACTTTCTTCCACCCCACTCTCGACGACATTTTATTGTTCCAGAATATAAAGGGAGTACTGGTACCCAAGAAAAGAATTAATTAATAAAATTATCGTAGCCAACTAATTTGCTTTTAAATCGATTCTGCCTACAAGTTCAGTCCTATCGTTCACTTTACAAAAACATCCAACGAATAATGACGTCATACATTATGTTACGTCCTACATCAACCAGTAAAATATTTTCACGGCACCGAAGCTGTATGCACAACAATTTTATAAACAAAATATGTTATTATTATCTATATTACCTAAAAGCACAATAGTACTAATAAATACGATTCAGCAATGAAAAAGTAACTTAAAACCATTGAAATGGGTTCAAATAATTACGATTTACTCATAAACACGGGCAGGGAACAAATTCCGAAACGGGAAGCCTCGAAATTGCCAGGATACGCCAGTTTTTTTAACATTATATATAACAGATCTTTGGGATTGAACAAGAAGCCTCTTGGATACACAAACCTCGTCGTGAGCACCCTTTATAACTCTTTGGACGTTCTAAAACCGGACGAGTACAATAAAGAAACAGCTGATCAGTTTCTGGGAGGTATTTTTAACTTAGAATTTAGTTTGGATGGTAAATTGCTAGTGGCAGCATGTGAGGGAAAGCAAGTATTATTATATGACTCGGGCAATCAAAAGCAAATAAAAACCGTCGAAAATGCTCATCTTAATTGTGTGAACTGTATCAAGTTTCTGGATGACAGGACTTTCGCTACGGGTTCAGATGATGCCCTGATAAAACTCTGGGACCTGAGAAACCTGAAATCAGCCACGAAAACGTTACACGGACATTCCAGCTGGGTGAAAAACATCGAATGGTCAGAACAGGAACACGTAATGGTAACTTCGGCCTTTGATGGGACGGTTTACGCTTGGAATTTGAATGACAGAACGGAAAACAACATGCTTTTTGACAAAGTCTTCCTGATGAGTGGGCTGATGAGAATGAAGCTGACCCCCGATGGAACAAAAATGATTATATCCACAACGACGGGGTTCATCATTATAATCCACAACTTGAACCTGCTGTCTCTTGCGACTGACTTGCGGTCTTTCAGACCCAATTTGTACAGACTTATGCAAACTAGTGAGCAGTGTTTCCCTGTAGCTACAACTTACAATTACTTGTTTAACCCTAGCAGGACGAGAAACAGGATAGAATTCATAGATGATTTTCCGAATGATGCAGAAGTTATAAGCTCCTTACAAGTTCACCCACACGGTTGGTCAGCGGTGTCGCGAAATCTCAACAGTGAAGAAAATGAAGAATGGACTACAGTTCATGACATCCAAGACAAGGACGAAAAAGACTATGAAGAAGCTTTTGTGTATATTGAAGACTCTGAAATAGATACAGACAGCGGTACTGAAGAGGGCACCAATCATAGACCAACAGATCTCTGGATGGGGTACATTTCCCTAGATGATTATCATAATATAAGCAGCACTGGGAACTGGCAGGCTCGGCAAGAGATGGGCATTGTTAACAGTGGGCTAATAGGACTGAATGCCTCCTACAATGCCTATTTCCAACGTCATCCAGGTGAGAGAAATAAAATTGTAAAAAACTTGAAGCGAATGACCCATTTTGTCAAGGAAAAGAATGTGGGGAAGGGCTTTATCAAAGGACTTTCTTTTTCTTCTGACGGGAGAGTAATTTGCTCTCCTTTTGACAAAGGTGTACGGCTTTTAGCATTTAATCCAAACTGTCAGGAGGTATCCGAGTGTATTCCGGATGCCCCCAGAGAACTGTCGACTGTAGTTGAAATGAACGATTACCACCCCGATACTGTAGTGTCGTGTAGATTTAGCCCTACCCATTACCAGTTAGTGACAGGTTGTTTGGCTAGTGAAATTAAGTGGTTTCAACCAGTTCTGTAAAAATGAAACTCAATGTATTTTCTATGAAAACTAAATGTAAAAACTGTAAATGTAAAAAATAGATTTTCGAAATATTACCTTGTTGTTTAGAAATATTTAGTTGTAAGTAGATAAGTGCAATGATAATAAATCTACCTCGAAATGTAACTAATTTAAAAGGTAAATGTATTCAAACACCTGGACACAGAAATGAAACATCAAGTTTGTAGAAACATAAAAACTTACATTTGTTTTATACCTACCGTTTCTTTTCCATTCGAAGCATTTTGAATTGAATACATAAATAAATTTTCTGATAAATAATTTAAAAAAAAACCAGTAAAAAAAGTTTGTAATACACCAACCATTTTGAGTATGAATATTTTTTGTTATACAGATTTTGTCTACCTACTTTTAACATTTTTTTTCATGGTTTTATTTTCAATTTGAATCAGTATTATCATTTTAATGACTACGGTTTTTCATCTATAAGTATAACAGTTGGCACTTCACACAACAAATTGGAGAAACCTGGTAGAAAACCAAGATTATTACTACTTCCCTACTTCATCAAACTCAAAATATGACAAAGCTTAAAAAATAGTAAACTAAGAATAAAAAAATCTAATAATATAATGCTATTATTATTATTATTATTATTATTATTAATAGAAATTTATTCTGACATAATAGTCCAAATAAATGAACCAACTAAATAAAAATTTTGGTCAATTTGCTTGTATCTGATAACGATAAGTGGAAGTAAATTTTTCTCAAGCCTCGACTAAAGATGAAAAAAATATTTTTTCAATCTAAAACAGCAAGAACTAGAAAAAGGTTAAAATAAAAATTGTAGAACATAAAATATTAGATTATATAGTTTACATAAAAATTTGTTAAGGGATAATATGACAAATTTAAAAAATCATAGCCAGCTAAAAATTAGGGGCTTTTCTTTTTTTTAATCTATTACTTAAAAAAAGCCATACATTTACAAGCAAAATTTTCGAACTTCTGAGAAATCGATTTTGCTAAAACTTCCTTTATGTACTAATTCGATGCCATAAAAAACGAAAAAAAAATCATTTATTTTGTTCTAGGATGTATGGTCGAACTTTTATGGCTCTCTGAAAATTTGCGAATTTTCAAATTTTGATGTATTTATTGTGAAAATTTAGTCATATCTTGAGAAATATTAATCTCTCGTCAATGCTAACGTGTTTAATGAAGTTGTCAGCTCAAAATACCTATAAAACTACATATTATCATAGCATGTTCCGAAAAAAATTTTTCAATCAAAATTTTACCTAAAAAATCCATACATTACATGCAACATTTTCGAACTGTTTTGGGAAATTGATTTTGCTAAAACTTTGTTTATGTACTAATTTGATGCCATAAAAAAACGAAAAAAACATTTATTTTGTTCTAGGATGTATGGTTGAACTTCTATAGCTCTCTGAAAATTCGCGAATTTTCAAATTTGTATGTATTTATTGTGAAAATTAATTCATATCTAATAAAATAAAAATTGAGAGTTTGTATAGAGAATTTTTTTATTTTATGGCATTTGGGAGGTTTTATAGAAGCTACAAAAATATTTGGTGGATATATTAGCTTAGCTACAGTGTACAAAATGTCCTCGGAAAATGCATTTTTAAGTTCAAAAAAATGTGTAGAATCCAAAGTAAAACAAAGATTCTATGTAACAGGTTTTAGCTATTTTCAAGTCTGGAAATGATGTATTTCCGCACGAACTTTTTTGCATTTTTATGTTTAGAAAAATTTATTTATTTATTATTTATTTATTTGAGCAATAACAGTTAAGTAATGTAAAGTGTTTTACATAGTAACAGAAAGAATATAAAATAAAGAAAAATAACATAGGAAAATAAATTACAGACAAATAAAGTAATGTTAAATACCCATTCAATGAGTAGCACTACCTAATCAATAGTTAAAGGAAAAAGCAAATCGAGGAATATTGATTACAAGTCATGAAAAAAATATCGAGGCTGGCAGCAAGATTGTTGTATTGGTGGCAAATATTATATACAGTTTCTCTAGTCATAAGATCAATTGTAACCATTGGAAGACAGAATAATGCCTAGGATCTTATGGAAGAAGATGGGACACGGAAATTTAGACCACTACGTAATTGGTCACAATCAATCAATCCTCTAACCAACTTGAAAAGGAACATGAGGCCCAAATAGGTTGGCCTCTGGGCAAGTGATGGGAACTGGAACCCTATGAGAAGAGCTTTGTGGTTGCAACCGCAAGCTGGATAAATACCATCAGTTCTAAAAGCTAGGTATTTTAAAAATCTTCTCTGTACTTTCTCAGGAAAAGTGTGGAAAATGATCTGAATCTATGAATGGGAAAATGATCTGAAATGTGAAGAATGCAAAGCAAAACAAAGTTTCCATGTAACAGATTTTAGCTATTCCAATGTCTGGAAAATGGGAAGGAAAATTTCCTCTGAAAATGAAAATGGTGTATTTCTGCAACATTATTTTTATGTTCAGGAAAAGTGTGGAAATTGAAAATGATGTATTTCCACACGAAAATTTTTATTTCCCACTGTGAAAAAGGGCTTTTATATAGATAAAAATTTTTTTTATATCCCATTTCAGGTAAATGAAAGTTGCCCCCTCCTCATGTTCAAAGAAAATTAAAATGGACCAACCGTAACCAATTATACCAATCATCAAGGTATCATTACATTAAATAAAAAAACTAATAAAAACCTGCACTTACTTTCGAGGTATATGTAATTCTTCAGTACACATTGTAACGGCATATTTAGACCTCAAATGAGCAACTGGTCTATGTTGTTTTCTTGTATCGCCTTCCTCTTTAAGTAAATTGAAAGTAGCACTCTGAGGTACAGCAAATTTTGTAAGTCTTCCTAAAATAGGATATTTTTTTATATATATCATAGTTTTAGCGTAGTGAGTTTAAATACCTTTGACGTATGTTATATCTTCGGAATTGAAAAGCCTGTTGATATCACTAGAATATAGTTTGGTGTTTTGGCTTGGTACAACCAAAGTGTGTATGAAAAACGTACCGTTCTGCCGCACGGATCTCGGTACATGAATATCGACATCCCTAAAACCAGAAACTGTTAAAAAAATTATTTTCATTAAAAAAAAAAACACGAAATAATTAAAATTATAAATAAAATTATTGCCGTCTCTTACTGCTCTATCTGATTCCTGTAATCAAACTCTTTGAGCCATAAAATTAAATCAAATTTCCCACTTTTTGATTTATCATTGAGATATACAAGCAGATCTAACTTGGGGTTATCATTCAAAAAATAATGGTAACACGTCTCCTGAACTAGCGGGTTGCATTTTGGAGATTGCCATATTGAGTAAAGGCTCCAAATTGATCGAGCAATAAACGAGAGAAAAATAGCCGAGCCTATAAAGGTCCAGGAAGGTTTCATCTTAGCGACCCGGCATCAATATTAATTCAAATCAAAAGTTGACACGACTGACACCGACACGTCTGCTACGTTTGTTTATAGTTTATTTGACTTTGACAACCGGGTTCAAAAACTATTTTGATACATTTACGGTCACGTCCCACTAGACACTCCATACAGTGTTGTCTTTCTCCACAGGAAAGCTGCGCCAAGCAGCACTAAGCATCTGGCTTGAACAAACGACCCTATCTATACGAGATATTTTGCATTTTGCCTGTAAAAATATCACACATGTAATATTTTGCTTATATAATGTACATAAGAAGGAAAGCCAACGTTGTCTTGGAATCTAGAAGAGTTACGAAAAAAGTTTCTACAAAAATGTTTTGTTAGGAAAAAACCTAAAATATTCTGCTCAGGCTCATCTGTTTTTATTATTTGTGAAACAAGCACTTTTTAAATAAATACACCCTGTATATTACTTAGTTTTCTGATTTTTCAACTTAATTGAAATTGTGTTAAAACTCCCTTCTTTTTTGTTAGAAAAAATCTAACCGCTGCGCATAGAGAAACAAACAAACGTAAGAAATTCGCGTTGATAACTGGTATAAGGTTAGGGTATTGTTGCCGGTTGCCGGTATCATTACCAACTTGGGCATTTGTATGGTATAGTATTAAATATAAATACATTAGGAAGTAATTTATAATTTATTAGAATACCGTCTGACAAAGTGCAAACAGTATTAGTTCATTTTTCCATAATGTTGTTAAACATCTTTCTGTACGTCTAAGGTCATAAACAATCGGCTTGGTTTCTGGTTATAATAGTCTCAACCGGATGCTTGAGAAATTGCTTGGCTTCTCCGTGGCTCCCTGGCCCCTGCGCCATTTTTATGGGCTACAAAGCGTTTGTGTACTTGGTTGGGCGTCCCGATGATATGGTGAATGTGCTAAATTTTTCGTAAAAGTTCAACAAGCAACAAGTTTTTTTTGGCGATTGTTCCAGAAATAATAATTATAGAAGTATCTTTGGAAGTTGTAGAGGAATAAAAACTACGAAAGAAAAACTCCGAGTATTGTTAATGAAATGTTGACCTCAAAATATTTTGCATCATAATTAAAAATTCGTCTTGTTTCCAAAGGAAGGATTCATGTAGCTGTTTTTAATGAGAAAATCTTATTTTAAGTGAAATATAACCTAAACTGGATGTTTACAAATATTGTTTTACAAGCTGGTTTAAAACTGTATGAAAAATGAAACTGAACAGGAAACGTTCTAAATCGAATAAGGAAGTACCTTCTATTATTGAAGAAATTGTGATTTATGATAAACCAAACAAGCCTTTGGTCCCCCAGGAAATTTTTCCCCAATCCTCTGACTTCACTCTCGGGAAAGGAGATATCGTTCTTACTTGTGCCAGAAATAAGGATCCTCCAGGCACATGTGCTCAGAAAAACAAATCGGAGACACTTAACCTTTCCAAAGGAAAAAAGTTTAAAAATGAACCTGACGATTGTGAATCGGGAGAGGAGGATGAGTTTGTGGACGAAGGGGCATCTATATTTGTAAAGACTGAAAGAATAGCTGACTACAGTGAAGTTGAAGCTCTAAGTGAATCAGGAAGTACTGAAAATGAATCAGAAGAAATTTCAAACCCAGTTGCCCCAGTCTCCAAAAATAAACAATCTAAGAAAATAGCTGTGGTATCTGAAAAAGATACTAAAACTAAGGTTGATACTAAAAAAAGTCAAAAAGGTATGTTTTTTATAATATTATTGTTTTAAAAAAGTCAAGTTAATGACAAATGCTTTTTAAATAGGATCTTTGGTTGGTTTAGTTTAATTATTTTAGTGCAATACATAAACACAATAACAGGGATATTCTACATCTACTCTTTCATTCATAAAATTATGTATGTTTTCTTAAAATAAATGTTTACTGGAAGTGTGACAGAAATGTCTATCCTACTTATCGGGCCTAAACTTAAGCAACAGATAGACATTAATTACTTCTCGCTGTTGACATAATATATATATATATATATATATATATATATATATATATATATATATATATATATATTTATATATATATTTATATATATAGCTTTCCTGTTTATGAGGATATTGCTATACAGCGATGCTTCAAGTGCCAGGATCACTACCATAAAACTACCCAGTGTAAAAGTGATTTAGAAATCTGTGGATATTGTGCTAAAAATCATAGCACTTCTGGCTGCCAAAGAACGGATCCTATGGAGTGCATAAATTGTGTCCGAGCAAATAACAAATATAACAAGAAACTTGATGTTAACCATGAGACCAATAGTCCCGACTGTCCTACATACAACTATCACATCCAATTATTGAGGAGCAAAATAAACTATGGTGGTGCTTATGGCTTCTAACGTATCAGAGGTGGAGATTGGAGAACATCTGGATCTGTTGGATGAGGAGGTACAGGGTACAACGGACTGTGATAGAATTAAAAGTGTAGTTTCCTCAAATGGTAAAGTTCTAAATGTACTGCATCTTAATATACGTAGCATACATAAAAATTTTAATGATTTGCTAATATTTCTTGAAGCCTATAACTTTGAATTTTGTGATATTATTATACTATGTGAAAGTTGGTTTATAGAAAACATTAATCTATATAATATAAATAACTTCAATGTTTATTACAACAGTGCAGCATTTAATAAAAATGATGGTACTGTTGTATATATAAAAAAAATATAAATGCCTCAGTAATAAATCTCACGTTTAACAATTCCAGGGTGAGTTTGTATCAAGTTTCTTTTATTATCTGTGATATCAGTTATGAAATTCTCTGTGAATATAGACCACCTTCCACTAACACGCAATTATTCATTGATGATCTGGAATATTATTATTTAGATAAAAATAAAAAGCAGATTGAACTGTTAATTGGTGACATGAATATTAACATATCAAATAAAGAAGATCTGGAGGTTAGTCATTATATTTCCCTCTTAAATTCTAACGGATTTTGTAGCACTATTAATGGCCCAACACGTGTTACATCAACCAACACGTCATGTCTTGATCACATATTTGTTAGAAATAATTTTAACATAGGCTCATTTAAATAGACCTCTTTTATTCTCCAGAATGATATAAGTGACCATTACCCAGTAATGATAAATTTTTCATATACTACTACTACAACTTCTACTAAAAAAACAAAACAGATTTCCAAAGTTATTTCAACATTTAATCATCTAATTTTTGAAAATCTAATTAACGGAGAAAGCTGGAAGGAGATTTTTGAAACAAACAATTCAGAGCTTGCAGCACAATATTTTACTAAAAAAATCTGTATATTTATTGAACAAGCTACAACACATAAAACAATTCATTCATTCAAAAAACGTGATAAATTAAAAAAACAACTTTTGAACAATAACAGTTTAGTAA
This sequence comes from Kuschelorhynchus macadamiae, assembly GCA_030620095.1. Taxonomy (NCBI): domain Eukaryota; kingdom Metazoa; phylum Arthropoda; class Insecta; order Coleoptera; family Curculionidae; genus Kuschelorhynchus; species Kuschelorhynchus macadamiae. The sequence goes on from JAUTXW010003310.1 coordinate 485,794, forward strand.
ACAAAGAAATGTACATAAGTTATAGGAACAACTTAAATAAAATAATTAAAAAACAGAAGTTTAACTACTATAAGACTGAAATTAACAAACATCAACATGATTTTAAAAAAACTAATGGTATAATCGCAGATGCAGTTAATGAAAATAAGGAACATTCTAATGACTTTGAAATTAAAGATGATAACAATAAAATATTTGAAAACAAAATAAAAATGGCTGAATATTGTAATAATTTTTTTATTAACGTAGGTAAAGAAATGGCTAACAAAATAAAAACACCCCATAATATCTATCAATTAAAGTACAAATCAATAAGTTCAATGTTTCTAAAGCCTGTTGATAAAAATGAAGTTATTAAACACATAAACTCCCTTAAAAATAATTGTTTGGCGGGCTATGATGGAATACATACTAAAAATAGCCCGGAAAATACTAATTTGACCCCTGAATTGTTTAATGATTACTTCATTAATGTGGCTCATGATCTTGTAAATAATATTCCGAAATCAAATACTGATCCTTTAATTTATCTTAAAAGTTTTTTTGCCAATACCTCATGGATTTTCATTTGCACAGGTAGGTTTTAATGAGGTCCGTGAAGTTTTGGACAATTTAAAAAATAAAAATAGTCATGATGCATTTGGCTTGACAGTGAAAATTATTAAATCTGTAAAGAACGAAATTGTATTGCCTCTTACTAAACTCATAAATCTATGCTTTAAAGAAAATACATTTCCATCTATATTAAAAAATGCCTTAGTTATTCCTCTTTATAAAAAAGGAGATGTAGGTGTGCCTGAGAGTTACCGCCCAATATCATTACTTCCAATTATATCAAAAATTCTCTTACAAAAACTTTGTGCTTACAATTTTAGCGGTAGTAGCATAGAATTAGTAGAGTCCTACTTTGCGAACAGGAGTCAAGTGGTGAAGTGTGATGGAGTGACATCGGCGGAGAGAGGTATCAACATTGGTGTTCCGCAGGGCTCAATTTTAGGTCCTGTTCTATTTCTCATCTACATCAATGACTTACCTATTAATGATAGCATAGTACGATACACCCTCTTTGCTGATGACACGACTATCTCGGTTGCAAGAAGTACATTAGAGGATTCTTTAATTGGTTCTGTGGCTGCGCAGTCTGAGGCCGAGCATTGGTTTCATGCAAATCGGCTTCTACTCAATAAGGAGAAAACAAAAAAAATGGTGTTTGCAATGCGTGATCTGGATGAGTGTGGGGATGTTGTGCCTGAGGCAAAATTTCTGGGAGTCACCTTAGATCCACGACTTCAGTGGGGTCCGCATATGGACAATATTGCTGGAAAGTTGGCACGGGGCATATATGTGCTGAGAAGCCTCTCAACATGTGTGTCCTTGCCTGTTCTACGAACAGCCTATTTTGCGGTATTTCACTCTCACTTGTCTTATGCAATACTAGCTTGGGGACATTCCTCGGGGGCTCAAAGGGTATTCGCTCTGCAAAGAAGGGCAGTGAGAATCATTGCTCGTCTTAGCTACATGGATGACTGTAGAGATGCATTTGCATCTCTGGGAATACTTACCTTGCCATCTCTATATATCCTGGAAAACCTAGCATTTGCTAAAAGAAATATTGATATATTTCAAACGAATAGAGACCTTCATAACCATCATACCCGAGGGAGAGATCATTTGGTTGCCCAATGCTGGCGATTGAAGAGGTGTCAAGATGGTCCTCGATACTGGTCAATCAAATTCTTTAACTCTGTACCTGAACAGATAAGGAACCTTCCAGTAAATACGTTTTTGAAGAAAATTAAAACAATTCTTGTTCAAAAATCATTTTACTCTTTTAGTGAATTTGTAAAATGTAAATATTGAATTCTTTTTAAATGTATGTTTCTGTTTTTTAGCTTTACTTTAAACCGTTTTAATTGTCTTCTAGCGTGTGTTGTGATGTGTAGTGCCTATATGTTAGTATTTTATTCAATTGTACCTCAATTTTGATTTTTAATTTTCACTTTGTATTTTGACGTATGTAAACTGCATTGTATTGACATGAAATGATAATAAATAAATAAATAAAAATAATAGAAAAATGTATGTCTAGGCAGATTGTTGATTTTTTTGAGAGAAACGGCCTGTTTAGCTCTTGTCAATTTGGGTTCAGGAGGGATAGGAGTACGGTGTTGGGTATTTTGGACCTGGTTTCAGAAATTCTTGAATCTTTTCATTGTTCTCAGTATAGCGCGGTTCTCCTCTGTGATCTCAGCAAGGCATTCGATTGCGTTGACCACAACATTCTTTTGAGTAAGCTTAAGGCTTATGGTTTCAGCCGAGAGAGTATCGCCCTTATAGAATCTTATATAAGGGGTCGACACCAGGCAGTGAGATATGCCAGAGTGATATCAGATGAGAGCGAGCTTGATATTGGAGTGCCACAGGGTTCTGTCCTAGGCCCAATTCTCTTTCTAATATACATAAATGACCTGCCACTTTGTGATTCATCATCTGGGTTTACGCTCTTTGCCGACGACACAACCGTGGCTGAGGACTGGTTTTGCTGTAATCGACTGCTGTTGAACGCAGATGAAACTAACAGAGTTGTCTTTTCCATGAGGGACTGTGGTATGGTGAACTCTCATGTGACTGAGATAAGGTTTCTTGGTGTTCATATGGATCCAAAGCTGAGGTGGAATTGTCATGTTGATCACTTGGCTTCCGGCCTGGCTAGGACTCTCTATCAGTTTCGTAATCTATCATCCTGTGTTTCCTTGAAGGTGCTGAGAACAGCTTATTTTGCCTTATTCCATTCCAGACTCTCCTATGCAATTCTTGTATGGGGTCATGCTGCTGATGTAGGTCGCCTCTTTGGTCTGCAACGGAAGGCGGTAAGGATCATGGCTGGATTGGGGTGCAGGGAGGACTGTAGGCATGCATTTGTGGAACTTGGAGTGCTAACACTACCATCCATGTATATACTAGAAAATCTAGTGTACATTCAACGAAACCAGAACCTGTTCACTGCTCATGAGAGTGTCCATTCTTATGATACTCGAAATAAACTGGATATTGTACCTAACTACTGGCGCTTGAAGAGGTGTCAAACGGGCATTGGTTATTGGGCTATTAAATTTTACAATGCCCTTCCGCATCAAATTAAGAGTTTACCGATGCCCCAGTATAAATATAAAATAAAAGAAATTTTAATTAAAAATAGCTTCTATTCATATGAAGAGTTTTTAGCGTTTCATTTTTAACATGTTTTAATGTGTATTTGTAGTAACTTTTAAAACATTATTGTAGTGTGCTTTTAATATGTTCTTAGTAATAGTACTTTAGTATTTATTAATTTATTTATCTTTGAGGCTAGACTTATGAAATTTTAACTTTTAGATTTAATTAAGTACTATTATCTTTTTAGACACTGTTACTCCATCTCTATTGACTTGTGTAAATTACTTTGTAATGTTGACATGAATAAACTATTTCTATTTCTATTTCTATACTAAGATTAACACAATTACATTAAACAATTTTACAAATATATAATTAATCCACTAATTTATATTATAAATCTAATATTTAAAACTGGAATTGTTCCTGAATATTTTAAATCTTCTGTTGTCACCCCCATTTACAAATCTGGAGATAGAACAAAGGTTACAAATTATGGACCAATTAGTGTTATCACAAATTTTGCAAAAAGATTTGAGAAATGTCTTAAAGAAAAGCTTATAAACTTTATCAGCTAACAACATTTTATCAATAAGCCAATTCGGATTCCGCAACGGCATTGGTACTTCTGATGCAATACTTAAAGTTACAAGAACTATTACAAAACACCTTGATAAAGGTAAAAAATGTCTTGCAACATTTATAGATCTAGCTAAGGCTTTTGACATGGTACCCCAGACTTCTTCTCAATGTTTTGGAGATTTATGGAGTTAGAGGCATTGTGTTGGAGGTTTTTAGAAGTTATCTAATGGGTCGAAAGCAACTGACTAGAATCAATAATATCTACAGTAGTGCATCGGAGGTCTTAATTGGCATACCTCAGGGCACCGTCTTAGGGCTCTTACTCTTTTCATTATATATTAATTCTCTGACAGATATCTTGCTAGAAAATGGTATGGTAGTTTCTTATGCTGACGACACCGTGGTTATTTTTGTGGGTGGCACCTGGGGTGAGGTATATTTAAAATCATGTCTTGACTTACGTAAAATAAAAAATTGGCTTGACTCATTCAAGTTAACTTTAAATGTCGATAAAACCAACTATATAGCTTTCTCCCTGACAATGGCGAAACGTCCAAATTTTAATACTATATTAGTGACTGGTTTTGAAAATGAAATAAAGGAGGTACAATCAACTAAATACTTAGGAGTAATAATTGATCAGAACCTTAAGTGGAAACAGCATGTATCTAGATTAACTAATAATATAAGAAAATTAATTCGAAAATTTTATACCATCAGAGAAATATTGAATGTAAATCTTTTGATTTGTATTTATAAGGCCCTTGTCGAATCTTTACTTAGATATGCTATAATCGTTTGGGGAAGTGTATATGAAACTACATTAAAACCATTGAAAACCATTCAAAATTATATTCTCAAGATTATATTTAGAAAAGATAAACGATTTCCAACATGTCAACTATATAATCAAAAGATTCTCACAATAAGATCCATGTTTGTTTTGAGTGTTTGTTCTTACGTTCATCAGGATCCCAACATGGAACATGTCAATCATTCTTACGCTACTAGGTTTAATGTTGAAAGAAAATTGCAAATTCTAAATAGTTCTACAAATCTGAATCTTAGATCTATTGACTGTCTCAGTGTCAAAATTTACAACAATTTACCTTTAACATTGAGACTGATTACTAACAAAAAACCTTTTAACCAGAAATGTATGACTTTTATCTCCAATAGTTTTGAACGGTTTGCTGGTTTATTCTAGGTTGAGGGTTGTGTGATGTTATTTTTTTTAGTCTTAGAAAAAAAAAATAAAATAAATAAAATAAAAATAAACAAATGCGTAGACTCTATAACACACGTTTGAAATTGTTATTTTATTAGTACTTGTATGGGTACATGCAGAAATTAAATTTTCTAGGTGCCCACTACAATATATTTTGAATTGTATTTATTATAAGGATATATGTAACTTCTTTTGTTAACATTTATAATTCATAAATAAATTAAAATTGAAATATATATACATATATATGTATATATATATATATATATATATATATACTATAATTAAAAAAATCTGTTTTTTGTATTTCGGTTGCACAAACAGAAAAACAAATCTTCTATATTTTGGTCAAACAGACTTTTAAAAAAGAGACAGGGTCTTGTATAATCTCCTTTATAAGATGGTTGCTATGGTGTCCTGAAGCTGGCGTTATTTAGATATATATATATATATATATATATATATATATATATATATATATATATATATATATATGTATATATATGATGGTGCTAGTGCATGCTTTTTAAATTACCTACGGGTTTGCAGCCGGAAATCACCGGAGCCCCGATAGGTGGTGCTAAATGTTACATTTAACTTGTAGTACTGTTTTAGTATGATAGACGTTTCGTTTTCGATTTTGTCATGTCGAACAATCTGTTATTTCAGATCTTTTGTTTGTAAATGCTTTGTACAAATGCATTTTTTTACTTCATTTTAAATAGAACATAATATCTGCTGCCGTCTTCTGTGACTTATCGAAGGCATTCGATTGCATCAATCACTAGATACTGTTGCAGAAGCTGGCAAGCTATGGGTTCAGGGGGAACTCCCTGGAATGGTTTCGCTACTACTTGCCAGGTCGGACTCAAAGTGTCACATTTAAAAATACAAATTCAACTCATTATTATTATTATTATTATTATTATTTATCATATGTGTTAACTGATATACAAACTGTAGTATCATCTGCATATAAAAATCAGTTTACTCACTGCATGATTTGACAAGTAATCTTTGATGTCATTGATAAATGGTAAAAAATGTAATGGTGACAGCACATATCCTTGAGGAACTTCCAAATTTAATGGTTACTCTTTTGAAAACTTCTCACTTATCCTAACCACAATCCTCCAAATCAGTTTGTCATAAAATGATTCAATCCGATGAACCAGTGGACCTCTAATGCCAAGCACCTCTAGTTTTCTTATCAAATAATTGGGGTCAACACAGTCAAAAGCACGAGTCAAATCAAAGCACACTGCCATGGTATTGTTGTTACTATCAACAGATTCATAAATAAACAATTCTGTCTACCTGTTATTATGTCTATACAGTACTTTTTCTCTTATTTAAACTGAGCTGCCATTTTTGTGTCTACAGGTTGTAGAATTGATGTGGTATTTATTGTTTGCAAAAAAAAAACAGTCAGGTATTGGTTTTGATGAATCTTTTTTGAAGAAACCAATGTTCAATATTTATATTATCTTATTGTGACAATATTGTTTTTGTAGGTAAAAAGGAATCTAAGAAACTCTCTCCTGAAACAAATAAAAAATCAAACACAAATGAAGAAGACTTATCATTTAAAAAGCCAAAAAGTCAACCAAAAAGATATGAAAGAACTCAGAAGACGAAAATATTAAACTTTCTCATTAAGAAACCTGAGAAAGGAATTATTGAATTAAATACTGACGTTGAGAAAAAGAAGGTAAGCTATACCCACATAGGATTGGATAATCGTAAACAAGTTACAAATGTAAATAAAAAAAGTGAAACAGTAGATGAGGAAGTGGAGAGAGCAGAGGAGACGAGTGAGGAGGCAGCTGTTCACGAAATAAATAAGGAGATATATGAGGAAGAAACACCTGAGATCACTGAAGTTTCATCAACAAATGTGATTGAGGAAGTCAGGCAGAAACGGATTCGTAAGAGGCCCAAGAAGTACGATGATGACACAGTGTTAGTGGGACAAGGTTCTTTGGAACATTATTCGGATGAGGAGGTTTCATTAACCTCCCCAAGTACAAAGAAGAAAAAGGTAATTATTATATTTTTGTTAATTTTAATCCACTGCCATTACATGAGCCATGAACTGTCTGACTATAAAGTTATAAAATTAGCATGTCACAAAGCTAGCTTTGGAATAGGAAAAATTAAGGTTTTTTTTAACAACCTAAAATTATTTTCTATTATACAGGGTTGAGGATAAGTTTACCACAAACCAAACTTAAATTGTTTTAAATGCAACACCCTGTATATTGTTTTATTTTCAGATTCCACCCTTTTTGGCCATTCACCCAATACAGGGTGTGTGGGGTCTATACAGAGTTAGTCAGGATTTATGGCCACTTTTTGAAACTATCAGAGGTACATTTAACACCCTGTATTTTTTAATGTGTTAACATAAATCATCTTAGTATTCCTTAAAGATGGTATACTGGGTAATTATGTCTAGGTATTGTCAGGGCAATCTCATTTCTTGTTAGGTATGTGTGATTTTCCAGGTTCTGTCTAAATTTGTTTTAATTTTTAAATACATAGAATGTACATTTTAATATTTATATTGAGGTCAGTGTTAGAATTAAATTAACTAAGTAGTTTTTGCTGTTTTATACTATTTGTTACTTATTAGTATTGTTTTTTATTGTTATTATTTTTATATTCTAATTACTCTAGGGTCGACAGCTTCTCAACTAGATTAAACTAGTTGTTACCTTTTCTTGGCTAAACAAACAGGTTTGGCTTGATCAGTTTTCATGTATTCCACATTTCCCGTCTCATCAAACCATTGCATATTCTTTCAAAAGCGCTTCTTGTATTTGTCTTCTATCAGGATACTTTTCATGATATATTCTTATTGCTAACAAACAGTTCCTTTCACTTGCTCCTAACAAATACATCATATTCATGATTTCATAATAACCACCAGTTTTTTACAAGATCATTGTAATAGTATCATTTGTATTTATGACATTTTTGGATTAAATCTTTTGTTACTAGTGATAATTTTTATTTTTTGAAGTTTTAAACTTTTTGGACCCATTCATGCTGGAAGATATGAATGAATTAAAAAAAAATAGATGTTGAAAGAAGAAAACTTTGTAATATTTTGCCATAATAAATTGAGATGTCTCTAAATCTTTGACGATTCTGTATAAACCCCCCAAACCCTGTGAATGAATGGCCAAAAAGGGATCTTAAAATATAATAATATACAGAACGTTCCATTTAAATTAGTCAAGAAAATTTGCTTCCAGGATTTTTATTTTTCCTGTATATTGTTATTAATGAATACTATAGAAAAATACTGTAGTTGAAAGAAGACCACACTTGTAAGTTTTTACCATGCTAAAATGGTCTATGCCAACGCATTAAATAAATACAGGGCATCAAATGTACCTGTTATTTTCAAACGTGGAAAAATTATCCTAAACCCTGTATAATCGAAAATAATTTTAGGTTGTAGCTCTCAGCAGTCCCTACTTTATTTATTTATTTATTTATTTATTTATTATTACAAAGCATCTACAGATAATATCTGCCATTTATAGACACCAATACTTAGACATTTACAAGGTAATTGTACAATTTTAATCTACGTGTAAATTCAGTAGAACAAAGTCTGAGCCTGAGTTGCTAATAATTTAGTTTCTATGATCGCTTTATACTGCTCCAAACTCAGAGTAGCTAGGTCCATGTCACTTCCAAAATTTATTGAACAGATTGTACAGGGTGGTCGAAATTGGTCTGTTTTAACAGAGAAAACCTATTTCCTGACTAGATAGAGCAAAACTGACTTAGGTGTCATGGGCTCGATTTCTGAGAAATGTTTAATGGCAAAAACCGCCTGCCGATATTTTCACTGCCAACTGAGATATAGGGCGTTTTTCAATTTTCGGCCATTTTGAAAATTGTCCATAACTTTTTTATTTTGCGGAATATTAACATTCTGCAAAGACATTCTAAAGGCACTTTTTTATGTGCAATCCAGTGGCATACTCAGATTTTTTCTATAGTTGTCCGTTTTATCATAAATAGGCAAAACTTTTTTTTTTCAAATGGAAATCATAGTTGGCTATAAATTATAAAAAATGCTCGCGTTTAGCCCTTTTCAGTGATATAAAGTTGTAGGTACTTATTTTCAAAAATAACGAAAATATTAGGTGTTTTTGGTTTACATCGAAGTAGGCTTTGATTTGTGATGACAATATCTCAATTATGTATTGTTAAGATTTATAGTTTGTTAGCAACTTAAACACAACTTTAAATAACACTAGCTAACGTTATTTTAATTATTTATTATTAATTTTTTTTATTTTTTTTTGTTTACATAGCAAAGTTGAACAAAATTAACAAACTAAACTACTATTTACAGCTACAAGTGAAAATAAAAAATAATTATGAAAATCTAGGTATTTAGTTAGATAGGTTTCTGATAAATATATTTAGAGAAGTTGTTCAAATTGAGCCCCTCCCTGTTGAATACAAACTAAGCATCTTTTGCGTACCGAGTTGCAACTATTTATTAGTTCAACTGGGCTAATAGATGCAAAAGCTTGCCTAGTGGCCTCTTGCAATTCTTCTTTTGTGTGAAAGGTTCTTCCTTTAAATATCAAGTCCTTCAATCTTCCCCACAAAAAAAAATCTAAGGGAGTTAAGTCACAGGACCTAGCAGGCCAAGGTATGGGGCCCCACGTACCAATCCAATTTTCTCGAAATTCGAAGTTTAAAAGATCAGTTGTGATCCTTGCATTGTGCGGGGGACAACCATCTTGTTGATAGTAGATATTTCTGGCATCAGCTAAAGGTATGTCTTCCAACAAAGGGACAATATATGTGCGCAAAATATTTACATAATCATCTGCAGTTAAATTTCCATCGTAAAAATAAGGTCCCACAAATCTTCCTCGGAATATCCCCACCCATATATTGAATCCACACCGACCTTGCCGGTCTTGTTGCACAACTACGTGTGGATTTTCAGTGGACCAGTGATATGAATTATATCTATTAAATATACCAGAAGTATCTACTCTGGATTCATCACAAATAATATTTAATGGAAAATTCTCATTCTCCATGAATTTTTGCTCATACCACTGACAAAATCTCAATCTTCTAGCGGCGTCCCCTTCACGGAGTTGATGAACTCTTCTCGTTCTGTACGGTTTGAATTTATGTTTTTTGAGTATTTTTAAAACGGTGGTCTTTGGAACATTCGTTATATTAGCCAATGTTCGAGAGGAGGTGCCAGGATGATCTAATACCTCACCAATTATATTTAGCTGCTGGATTTCCTTTTCTTCCTTTAGTTCATAATGTCTTGTTCTTAACTTTTTAAAACTTCCGTAATTTACTAAATTACTTTTTAATGTTTGATAAATTCGGTTATCCGGTTGACGTCGCTCGGGAAATGTATTAAAATATAATTCACTAGCTGCTTCAGGAACTTCGTTAGATAATATGTAACATTTTAACATATCATACTTTTCATAATTCTCAAACATATTTTGTCAGCAACTTAACACAACTTTATAAAGATAACACCAAAACGCAATAATTACACCAGACTACAGTAATCTGACAGCAATATATTCAAAATATTGAACGCGCGTCATTATTCCAAGGCCTACTTCGATGTAAACCAAAAACACCTAATATTTTCGTTATTTTTGAAAATAAGTACCTACAACTTTATATCACTGAAAAGGGCTAAACGCGAGCATTTTTTATAATTTATAGCCAACTATGATTTCCATTTGAAAAAAAAAAGTTTTGCCTATTTATGATAAAACGGACAACTATAGAAAAAATCTGAGTACGCCACTGGATTGCACATAAAAAAGTGCCTTTAGAATGTCTTTGCAGAATGTTAATATTCCGCAAAATAAAAAAGTTATGGACAATTTTCAAAATGGCCGAAAATTGAAAAACGCCCTATATCTCAGTTGGCAGTGAAAATATCGGCAGGCGGTTTTTGCCATTAAACATTTCTCAGAAATCGAGCCCATGACACCTAAGTCAGTTTTGCTCTATCTAGTCAGGAAATAGGTTTTCTCTGTTAAAACAGACCAATTTCGACCACCCGGTACATTCTGTAGACAGGTGAGTGAGTTCTTATATAGATTCGTTCTGTGGAAGTCCATGTAGAATGGATTTCTATTTCTTGTATGTCCAACAGTAACCAAGAATGACAAATGAGATAATATATCAGTGTTATCTACTTGATCTTTCAACAGTACAAGTGTACCAAAGAAAAATTTTTATTCTTCATACATAAAGCTCTTGGTGGACCTGACAATAAAACCCATTATCTTTTTAAAATTAAGTGTGTTATCTAAATATTTACCCATGCTTATTATAGGGTTGTAATACATCATTATTGATCTTGTATTCAGCATTTATAACATTATTTTTCAATGAAAATGTAATTTTGCACACTTTTTTATATTTAATTCAAAATCAACTAAGTTACTCTAAAGTAACTAAATATAAAAGGACTGAACAACATGTCGGTTATTTAGCCAATTCTGGCTTACGACGTGAGGTTAAACTTCGAACTGATATATGTTATCTTACATTTAACACAAACTGAATTACTTATCCCAGAAAACATCAAATATTTTTGGACATTTGTACGCAACTTAAGAAGCGACTCCAGTTTGCCCAATGTCATGTCATGTTATAAAGGTGAGGAAATTATTGGTTCAAATAACATCGCAAATGCTTTTGCTACTCACTTTTAGCCCTGCTATTCTCACCACCCCAATTTGGCTTTTAGTAAGATTAATCCCATAAGTTGTCCGGGAAAATTAGTATCAATGTGTTGTTTTACCAAGGCAGAAATCTGTAATAAAATAAAAAGCCTTGATCTCTCCAAGAAGGCTGGCTCAGATGGAATCCCCACTATTCTATTGGTAAGATGTTGTCAGTCATTGTCTCAGCCTCTGTGTATAATCTTTCAGAGATCCTTCAACCTTGGTTCCTTTCCTGAAATTTGGAAGTTTTCTAATCTCTTGCCAATCTTTAAACCTGGTGATAAAGGCGATATAAAAAATTTAGAGGCATTTCTTTACTTTCACACGGCAATTATCACCAATGATATCTTTGAATCATTAAAACACTACATTACGAGTATGCAACATGGTTTCCATCAGGGTCGCTTAACGACTACAAATCTTGCAATATTTTTTAAGCTGGCCAACAGATTGATGTCATTTACACTGACATACCTAAGGCTTTTGACAGTGTTTGCCATCAGCTTCTATTATGGAAATTGCAGCAAATTGGTTTTTATGGAAACTATCTGGAGTGGATCATATCATATCTGTTTAATCGTTGTCAGCAGGTCAACTTGTCTGGCTCAGCTTCTAGGGAGGTTGTTGTAAAGTTGGGTGTTCCGCAGGGTTCACATATTGGACCAATTTTATTTTTGCCCTTTATAAATGATATAGTGCCTTGTTTTAAAATGTCTAAATGTCTATTATATGCAGATGACTTAAAATTCTTTTCACCAGTTTCCTCTGACTCTAATCCACTGCAGTCTGACATTGAGAGACTCATCAAATGCTGCCACACTAATTATCTGCATCTTAACATTTGTAAATGTAAAGTGCTTCATTTCCATAAATGTATTAATCCCATGCACTTCACTTACCTCATAGATGATGTACGTCTTGAGGTTGTTACTTCTTTCACCGATCTGGGTGTTATTTTTGATGAAAATTTAACTTTTAATCTGCATATTGATAGCATTGTACTGTAGGGTTTTAGATTGCTGGGCTTTATAAAACGACATACAAAGCATGTGACTGATACCAAAGCAATTGGGTGTCTTTATAACTCATTGGTTAGGAGCGTTTTGGAATACTGTTCTGTAATATGGAGTCCTTCATATCAGTGTCACATTGACAGAATCGAAAAAGTACAAAATACCTTTTATATAAATTTAGCTTTCCATATCAAGGTCTGACATATAATACAAGAGCTCTTCTTTGTGGCCTGCAAACCCTAGAGTTTCGAAGAAAGAAGGCACTTCTTATTTTTCTGCACAAATTGCTCAATGGAGGGATTGACTGTGAAATATTGCTGGAGTCGGTCTTATTTTTGGTTCCTATTAGGAGAAAGAGACAGTGTCAACTATTTTTAGAAAAAAATACAAAATACAAATTATGGGCTTAGCGCATTTGTTGACTGGCTAGTATGCAACTACAATCGTCACCTCCCGGAGTATGACATTTTTAAGCTCAGCACTTTGCAGCTAAAAAGGCAGTTAAGGGAATTGGTTTAGTGGTGTTTTCTATTTGTCCTTGTTCACGTCGATTCTGTGTAATTTTGTTATATTTATGTGTTATGTTACTTTTCGACCTGAAATCGTTTTATCATTGTATCCTTTTTTTTTTATTTACCTGTTTGTTACGGGGTTATTTGACTGAATACTTTTTTGACGTTATTTGCGAATTCGTACCATTTGGAATGTTTAGCATTCTGTAGTGTACGTTTCAGAAGGGCCACTTGTCTTGTCCACTTACATTTAAAGATACTTTTTTCTGACAGCTCTAGACGCAAAAAATTAATTTTAGCAATGTTTTATTGAGCTGCAATAAAAAAAAGGTCTGCTTCCTATTTTTCTGAGGTTTGAGTGGACTGTATTAATATGTAACGAAAGCTTTCATGGCTTTGGTCAATTAAGAAATCATGATTCTTAGGATTAGACTGTGTCAAATTAGAATTACTATCCGACGTTTCGCGTTCGATTACACCAGGTATCTTTATGGCATGAGATCTGAATTCAGCATAAAGATCCCTGAAGTATGACATGATCTAATCCCAAGAACGTTATTTCTTAATTGTTTAAAAATGTTTTTTTTTTTGAAGTCATTAGTGGTATAAATAATTATTAAATCTTACTTTTCAATTATCAGCAGTATGCAGAACTGACAATAGTTCCCATTTATGCTGAAGAAGAAACTCCTGTTCTTCCAGAGGTTATTAATACAGATAACCTCGAGGCGCTCCTAGACGAAGCCCATGACCAAGTGAGGGTGCTCAACGAGACGGAAGCCGAACTCCAAAGCCTAATGGAAAGTGGAGACCTGCCTCAGACCACGGTTAAAACAAAAACAGTCTCTAATAAAGGCCTCAAAAAGACGACCGTTAAAAAAAATAAAAAGCTGAGTCAGTCCAAAATTACAGATATGCTTAACACGAACGTGAAGAAGGAGGATGATGAGGAAGAATATAGTTTGCTCGATATATCCCATGAAGTTGGTAATGTAATTTTTTGATATTTTTGGACTATGCATTTAATTGTAGGTAGCTATTGAATACTATTTAATTGTTTATGGAAGATATTATTGAGTCAAAGTATGCTTTGATTCATAATACAAATAATGCTGGGGCAAAACAAAATACACTTAATTAAACATTTGAAAGGCTGGAACTGTAACATTTAAAAATTACTAAAATTAATGACAGCACTTGATGTCTGGCCAATGAGAATAAGTAAAATCAATTTTTTTTTTAAATTTCCAAGCCCAATGTTTATATTAATTTATTTTCTAATAAGCCAAGCTTTTGAAACAATTTCTTCGTCGGGGCTTTATGAATAACATAATTTTCAGAAAAATTAAGGCTTTTTTTAAGTTAAAAGGTACTTATACTAATTAAAATGTATGTATGTACGACAAATTTGAATACATTTTCAGATGTATCTGAATATAAAATTAGGTAGATTTTGTCTACTAAAATTTTGAATTATATATTCATATACTACATATACAAAATTATATATATATATATATATATATATATATATATATATATATATATATATATATATATATATATATATATATATATATATATATATATATATATATATATATATATATATATATATATATATATATATATATATATATATATATATATATATATATATATATATATATATATATATATATATATATATATATATATATATATATATATATATATATATATATATATATATATATATATATATATATATATATATATATATATATATATATATATATATATATATATATATATATATATATATATATATATATATATATATATATATATATATATATATATATATATATATATATATATATATATATATATATATATATATATATATATATATATATATATTTATATATATATATATATATATATATATATATATATATATATATATATATATATATATATATATATATATATATATATATATATATATATATATATATATATATATATATATATATATATATATATATATATATATATATATATATATATATATATATATATATATATATATATATATATATATATATATATATATATATATATATATATATATATATATATATATATATATATATATATATATATATATATATATATATATATATATATATATATATATATATATATATATATATATATATATATATATATATATATATATATATATATATATATATATATATATATATATATATATATATATATATATATATATATATATATATATATATATATATATATATATATATATATATATATATATATATATATATATATATATATATATATATATATATATATATATATATATATATATATATATATATATATATATATATATATATATATATATATATATATATATATATATATATATATATATATATATATATATATATATATATATATATATATATATATATATATATATATATATATATATATATATAATATATATATATATATATATATATATATATATATATATATATATATATATATAAATATATATATATATATATATATATATATATATATATATATATATATATATATATATATATATATATATATATATATATATATATATATATATATATATATATATATATATATATATATATATATATATATATATATATATATATATATATATATATATATATATATATATATATATATATATATATATATATATATATATATATATATATATATATATATATATATATATATATATATATATATATATATATATATATATATATATATATATATATATATATATATATATATATATATATATATATATATATATATATATATATATATATATATATATATATATATATATATATATATATATATATATATATATATATATATATATATATATATATATATATATATATATATATATATATATATATATATATATATATATATATATATATATATATATATATATATATATATATATATATATATATATATATATATATATATATATATTTATATATATATATATATATATATATATATATATATATATATATATATATATATATATATATATATATATATATATATATATATATATATATATATATATATTTATATAAATATATATATTTATATAAATATATATATATATATATATATATATATATATATATATATATATATATATATATATATATATATATATATATATATATATATATATATATATATATATATATATATATATATATATATATATATATATATATATATATATATATATATATATATATATATATATATATATATATATATATATATATATATATATATATATATATATATATATATATATATATATATATATATATATATATATATATATATATATATATATATATATATATATATATATATATATATATATATATATATATATATATATATATATATATACATATGTATAAAAATATCACCAATAAAGCTATAGAAATCGTCAGTGATGGTCTAAAGGTTGATGATGAACTTGTAGCAAATAATTTTGTAAAATGTTTCACAACTGCAGGCTCCAACAAAAAAACTGATGTTGATTTTCTTTGTAGCAATGTCCCCTTAAATGCCTTAAATTGTTTCTTTTTATCTCCAGTTTGCGCGTCTAAAGTAATGGCTTTAATAAAAAGACTAAAAAACTCAAACTCTTGTGGCTCTGATGGTGCATCAAATAACTTACTTAAGAATTGTCATGAATATGTCTGTGAGGTTTTGGCATTTCTGATCAATTTGTCTTATGAAGAGAGGGTGCTTCCTACTAAACTTCCAACTTTTAAAAAGGGTGACTCGAATGATTATAGTAATTATCGACCAATAAGCTTGTTGTCGGCTATCTCCAAAGTATATGAGATGAATTTGGGAGATCAACTCTCTTCCTTTTTTGTAATAATAATATTGTGCAGGCACTTGAGGGCAAGCTATGTGTAATGGGTCTGTTTATTGATTTCTCACGCGCATTCGATATGGTAGATCATCGACTTCTAATATGTAAGTTGCAGAGATAGAGTATCCAAGCCCCTTGCATTACTCACTTCATACTTGGAAAGATGATATCAGTGTGTTGTTGTGAATGGCAAAAGAAGTATTTCGAACATTATTACTCAGGGTGTTCCCCAAGGATCAATCATCAGGCCATTGCTTTATTTGGTTTGTGCTAACGACCTCATACTATATCTAGAAAAAGTTTCACCTAGAGTCCTTTTTATTTGTTACGCCGATGACAACAACATCCTCATAACTAGACAAGATCTACCATCATTAAAAACCATGGCTGAAAAGGTGTATAAAGGAGTAGTTCTTTGGTCAGTAGAAAAATAAATTGGTTTTAAACAAAAACAAAACAAATTGTTTCCTATTTTCGTCTCAACGACAACAAAGCAACAACACCATGATTTTATGCGATAAATCTGATGACACTGTCTACTCCACTGATACAACGAAAATTCTTGGTATAGTTTTAGACAGTGCCCTTACTTGGCAAGTGCATATAGATAAATTGTGTAAAAAACTGCGTAGCTCTTGTTTTGCCATCAAATACCTAAACAATCAATGCAGTCAAAGTACACTGCTCACATTGTACTACTCAAACTTTCACTCCGATATTCGCTATGGTATTCTGAACTGGGAAACCAGTGTGCACAATAAACCTGTTTTCTGTTGCAAAAGTGTGCAATAAGAATGGTGAGTGGCCTCTCTTACAGAGATTCATGTAAACCCGTTTTTCAATCTTTACAAATTTTAACAATATTTGATTTGTACATACTTGAAATTTGTCTATATGCATACAAAACTAAATCTTCTCTTGCCAAGTATTCATAGAACTAGTTCTTATCAGAAAAGCATATTGTTTAATGCATCTAAATTTTATAATGTTCTTGAAAAGAGTATCAGGGACTCACCATCTGTCAATATATTTAAAAACAAATTAAAGAAATTACTATTGGAGAAGAACTGCTACAGTTTTCATGACTTTTTTGTTACATAGGTACCTAAAGTATCAAAAAATTGGTTAGTGCGCCCATATAGTTTTGTGTGTCAAAGGAGCAACTCGACTTTGACATGCTTCGACTTGTGCATGACTGTATATTTTGACCTTTTCTTTAGTTATTGTGATGTATTATATTTAGATTACTTTTTAACTGAAGAAATAAAAATATTGTTATTATTATACCGGGTGTCAACGAATCTATTAGACAGGCCACAACTTTTGAAGTATTTGATGTATCAAAACGAAATTTCGTATAGGTAAATGGTACATAAAGAGGAGAGCTTTCACATATTCTTCACTTTCCGGTCACTGCCGGTTTCACCGGAAATGACTCCAGTTTGGTGAGACAATTCTGAATCAGTGTGTCGTTTTAAAAACTGTTTACGTCTACTTGATTTTTTTATAGCCATTTTTAAAATTGCATCTAGGTGGCCATGACCAGCCGCAAATTAAACTTAGCGATTGTTTTATTCTCTCATCATTTCAGGTCCTTAGATTAATTTGCGTCCGGTCATGACCATCTAGATGCAATTTTAAAAATGGCTATAAGTTTTTAAAATGTCACATTCTGATTCAGAATTGTCCTAGGAATCCAAAAATGTAAAAATATACAGTGTTCCATTTAAAAAATTGAAAGTGAAGTGAAAAGTGAATACTATGCGAAAACTCTCCTCTTTATGTACCATTTGCTTATACGAAATTTCGTTTTGATACATCAAATACTCTAAAAATTATAGTCTGTCTAATAGATTCGTATATATACATATACATATAAATTTAAAATTTTGACTATGGCCACAGGAGGCTGCGCTCTAGCTCTCAAAATAATTTCGCGTTTGCAGTGTTGCCAGATCTACTGGTAACTGGCATCAACTTTGGAATTTTAAATGGGATACACATCTGTGAAATCTTCACCATTAGCCTTCTCGACCTCAAGAGACTACTTAGTTTCGGCGTTGTTTATTTGTTCGTGCTTTGGTCTCTCTAACTTTATATTATCTTTATTGTATGATCTTTTTCTCTTTTTTTTTAATTGCGTGTAGGAATTATTCATTACCATTGTATTGGTATTATATTCTATATTTTTGTATTTTGTACCATTTAGAGATTTATCCTATAGTGTACGATGAAAAGAAATAATTAAATAAAAAGGTGCAATAGGATTGAACTTTTTTTGTTATGATTGTCTGTGCTAATTGCTAAATTATTGGTACAATGCTAAATACAAATTATTGGTTCCTCAATGATAAGTATGTGGTCTTCCAGAATATAATACCGATCATACTGATCAAGAGGACAGTCGTAGCGAGTGGATCCCGGAGGAATATGCCGAGTACAAGCAGCAACATATCATGAAGACGCTGACCAAAATGCATAAATGTAAACTGTGCGGTGCCGAATTCGCTACTTATTATGCCTTGGGAAAGCACCGCGCGTTGGAACACGACGATGTCGGAAAGGATCGGAAGGAATCGGAGTTCAAAAATAACTCCGAAGTTGCCGAGGAGCCGGAAGTGGTTGATGGTAAGGTCTAACACTAGGTAGTACAACAATAAACTAGAATCATAGATCGTCGGTTTAAATCCGGCTCGAAGGACCAATGATGAGAATGTTCTTGTCTGTAATGGATAAACATGTAAAAAATAAT
Organism: Kuschelorhynchus macadamiae; assembly: GCA_030620095.1. Taxonomy (NCBI): domain Eukaryota; kingdom Metazoa; phylum Arthropoda; class Insecta; order Coleoptera; family Curculionidae; genus Kuschelorhynchus; species Kuschelorhynchus macadamiae. The sequence continues at coordinate 505,798 of JAUTXW010003310.1, forward strand.
GTGTTTATGTATGTAGGTGAGTCAGATGAGGAGAGTAGAGGAGAATGGATGCCTCAAGAGTATGCCGAATACAAAGTGGAGCATAGGATGAACAAGCAGAAACGTGCCAAATGGTTCAAGTGCAAGATCTGTTGTTCAGTCTTTTCTAATTATTATAAACTCAGCAAGCACCGGGTAAGTTCGGTTTTTTCACTTATCAATTTAGGTTTGATATTCATTCATTCGTTTTAAAGGTTGAAATTTAAAATATGGGAAAATCTGAAAATAACAGTAGCGTTTTGCTTCCTAATTTAGAGTTGGGGCAAATTAAAAAGTAAGTTGTCCATTTTTAAGAATAAATGTTACATAGGATGTTACAAATTCCTTGGTTTAGCATTGATATTTCAAAACCTGTAAGAGATACAAGGTTGGTTAAATTAGAGTAAAGTTGCTTAATTATTAATATCGAATAATATGCCTTTAACAAAATTTTGAAATTCCAACTGTCGCTGAAGATATCCGTAATAAACCAAAAATCATCGTTTTTTCTTCTAACTTATTCAGGCTGAATTGGAAGAGATATTACAAAATACATTTTACATTTTTTATAGCCACATTTATTCCTCTACAGGATGGTGCACTCAGATTTAACATCCGACGTTTCGTCTTCGATGTCTCATCATCAGCTACCTGAATTTTTATGTTATTTTTAACAAGCTCTCAAAATTATGATATAATGCAATTATACATTAAGCATATTTAAATTTATTTGTAAATTTGGCTCTAACACGTTATGGGAAAATCTTAAATCTTCTGTTCAAGCATTAATTCGAGTTTAAATCTTAGTGCATTATGTTGTATTCCTATTTTTACGAGCCCAAACTTTTTTTAGTGCCTTATGTTGCATAATAGGAATAGCAATAGCAGTTTTTCGTGTAAAACAAATTATTTTTAATTTTAGTCCGGTACACAGACGGGCAAAATTTCAAAAAGCTGGCCAGAACCCCAATTCGGGAAGATTGCCATTTCACACTTTTACGCGTCTAGGGGCTTTAATAGATCATTGGGCTTTTTAAAATTAGAAATTCCGTAGATGGCGCTCTTCGTTGAATACGGTGACAATAGTTGAATGTTAAATGTTGTTCGCGTAAGTGTTTTTGCGAAAAAATATTGGCTGTTTTTGTGTACATATTGTAGACATTATAGTGCTCAAAGTAAAATGGATTGTACTCCTGGTGGTAAGTAGTACCTTTAGCTATACTATTTATATAAAATAATAATATTTTTTAATTATGTGTATTTTATACAGAAATAATTTTCTGGAGTAGTGCAAAATTATAGTTTTAATTTTATTGTTAATATTTTAGTAAACTTCCGGGATCTTCCGGGCTTAACTTTCTGGAAAGTTGTGTAGCTGAATACTTTAAATAGTAAATGGAGAAAAAATATTTTCCGCTTTTGTCTGCCTTTTTGAGATAACTTAATCAACTTTGTTTTGTGTCTCTTGGAATTTTCCCCAATTTATCGCTTTCAAATCGTTTAGGGCTAATTATTTTTATTTATTTCAGGATCAAGGGACGTAGATCCGGATGAAAATGTTGTTTTAAGTATGAGAACGCTTTCTGAAGTAATACTGACATGCAATTCAACAAAAATTGAAGCTAATTGCGAATATTTGCATTCGTATGTAAAAGATCTAACTAATTGCCCTGAAGTATTATCTAATGTAATTAAACAAAAGCTTTCACATTTTCTTTCTGATTTTAAATTAAAATATAAGACTGCCCAATACAAGAAAGATATTTTGCCCAAAACAAAACTTGGTTGGAAACAAATTTAAAATTTCATTTTTTTGTGCAATCACCTACAGCGAGTTTAGGTGGTCGCCCTGCTGTTAATTTCCAGACTAGTAGCGAACGACCAAAACGAAGACAAACCGAATATGTTCGATCAACAATGAGTTCCTCAGAGCCTGTGTATGCTGCTCAAATGAGTCTGCGCGCTGAAGGAAGTATAGATGCTGCAGCTGTTATAAAAGATGTACAATTTTCAACCCCAAAAAGGGCCCAGAACTATAGAAAGGCATATAAAGAGAGAGCTGAAAAAGTTGATCAGCTATCTGGTGATAAAGCATTGTCAGTATTTGTTAAAGCAAATAGACACCAATATCAGATCATAAGGAGTGAAGATAAAAAACGTTTTCCATCGTATAAGAAGATTCAGGAGGCCAAGGGGCGCTGTTACCCAAATCGGGATGCAGTTACAATCACGGGCAAAAAGCTGAAGTAAAATTACAAGCCTTACTAAACCATACTGCCCATCGTATAGTGGAGGTGCAAAAAGATGTATTGGAAACATTAACAGAACCTCAACTTGCTTGTTTGACACTTAGGTATAGCCAATACAAGCAAAATTTTGACACAATGCCAGTATATTTTTAACATTTGTGCCACTTCTATTAACATGCGACGATCCAAATAAATCTACAAACAAAATAGTTTGGCAAAATCCACGTCCAGGCTCACCCCGCTTTTCGTCCAATCAGAATTCAATTTATACATGAGACCACTAATTTAACACTTCAAGAAATAAATACCATGCAGAATGAAATAGAAAACCTTACACCTACTTCCATTAGTGTAGGCACAAGGACATTGAACACAACTTACTTTTTACAACGAAATCCACGAAAAAGTGTTATATATGTGGGGCTTCTTCCAAGTCTTTCAACAACGTAGATGTTAAGTAGAAGTATTTTAATCAGTTTGTTAAACTGTGAAAATAGTGATTTTTTTTAGAAAAATATGATCAGTAGCAAAAGTTATGGTACGAGCGGGAATCGAACCCGCACCTCTGCGTGTCTAGCGCATCGCCCTAACCAATTGAGCTATCATACCACTGATAATAATAATATTTTTGCAAACTATATCTAGTGGATACCGTATAAATATACAAAAATTTAAAGATTATGCTTTAACAACAGCTAGGATACTTGTACAAAAATATCCTTGATACAACATGCCTAATACGGTCCACAAAATTTTAATTAACTTCAGATATATTGAATCTTTTTTATTGCCTATAGGACAATTATCTGACGAGGCCCAGGAGGCATTAAATAAAGACATTAAGAAGTATAGAGAAGGATTTTCCCGAAAGTGTTCAAGGCAACAAAACTTGGAGACTGCCGTCTGATCCAGTCATATTAAGCATGCGAAAACTTCCAAAGCGAAAGTCCAAATTCGAAAAAGAAGTCTTAGATTTATTATTAGCCCCCGTCCAAGGGATCTGCCACTAATACTACTAATGAAGACTCAGACATTAATAGCTCAAGTGACTCAGACTCCGGGGATTAAAAACAATAATTAGTTATGCGACATTATTTCTGAGAATAAATGATGCTGTTATTAGTTTATTAATTATTAATTTTACGCCGTTGATGACTTTAAATAATATAAAAACAGTAAAATGTAGGCAGTATTTTTTAAAACAATTTAAATTCGGTTTTATACACATAATTATGTTTTTGTCAAGTATTTATTTATTATATTATTAAATTTTCCACCAGATTAGTAGCCAATTGACAAATATGTTAATTAGTTTTTACAATATTATCTCTCATAAACACATTAAGGAAATTTTATTACTACATATCATCGTTTAAGTTTTGGCCAGGTTTTTTCAATTTTGCCCGTCTGTGCGGTAGTCCGAATTGCCCTGATTACCTTAAAGCTTGACGAAAGTACCCGAAGATTTCACAGCTACCGAGCGGCAGCCGAGCGTGATAGCAAATGGAATACGAAATCGCGATTTGGTCATCAGCCGGTCTCTTCTCATAATTCGATCGATGGGTCGCGGCATCGCGTCGGCATGCGGAAGTTCAATTGTTCAGAGGTCGCGCGATCGATATTCTAACTCGATATTGTTTCGGACGTTTTTAATCGATGAAAATTGATTTATATAATGATTTTTGTGATATATAACAATTATATATTACTGAAAATCATATACATTAGGTAATTTTTTACAGCAATTGTCTCGATACTATATTTAAACAATAACTTTTGTGAAGTGCACCTAACTGACTGAAACAGTTGTATGTGCACAGAATTAAAAAATTAATTAAAAAAGCTTACTATTCAACTGAAGAATATATGAATAACGTGTTTGTATAATGTTTTTCAATGTGATTGTATAAGATTTTTTTGTCTGATAATTATTTAGATTCACCGCTTTAAGTGTTATTTTATAGAACATTTTATGATAAATTTATATATTTTTTTTTGTATTACGCTTAATCTATGACAGTTATCTTGACTGAAGTCTCTTTTGACCTAACTTTTTAAGTGTTACTTTATAGAATGTTTTAATGCATTTATATTTAACTTTTTTTGTTGTATTATGCTTGTCATGTCTATTATCCTACCTGAAATCTTTTTAATCAAGGTTCTTCAACTAATAATTATTCGTATCCACCGTCTTTAATGTCACTTTATAGGATAAGAGTAAATTTTATTAGTGCCAATAAATATATAATATTTTTACACAAGTCACAATAGCTTAAAAATAGTGATAAAAATGTAGTCAAACATCTTAATTTCTACGTTTACAAAAATCCTAACCTCCACGATACTTGGCAGCAGAATTGAACATAACAATCTGTCCTGTGTACAAATTGGCGTTCAAAAATCCGTCTATACTATAGAATGCATTTTTCAATAAAATCCTTTTTACATTGATTACATATTGTTTCTCTTCAAGATTCCTGATTCCTTCAGGTAATTTATTATAGAACAATGGTCCGCAATATTGTGACCCAATACAGGTTCTTTTTACAAATATATTTAAATATTTACAAATATTAAACTTTGTCATATTTCTTTTAACGTAAATAAGACATTCAAATATATACCTACTTGGAAGAGATAAAATCTTTAATTTTTTTAAAGCTTCTTTTACGTCCGCTCTGAAACCAAGGCCTTCGACAACTCTTATAGCCCTTCTTTGAAGTTTAAAAACTCTTGCTGACTGTGGTGAATGACCCCAAATCATGAGCGCATAGCTACATGCAGACTGTATGAAAGAGTGATATACCATTAGAATAACAGATTTCTCTACGGTGTTTTTAAGTTGTTTTAGAAGAAAAATATAGCGTGACACCTTCCCGGCGACATAGTTCACGTGGACATCAAATAGCAGACTGCTGTCCAGATAAAGACCCAAGAATTTCACATGTTTATCATTTATACTGTCTCCCTCGCACTCATTGCTGAAAACATCGTTGCAGTTCCTGTTTTTTTACTGTTTAGATTAAGTCTGTTTGCCAAAAACCAATCACTCAAGTTGGACAAGTTGTATGTCATGGCAACTCTCAAGGCATCTACGTCCCTATCTCTACACAATGCGGTGGTGTCGTCGGCATATAGCACTAACTTACCATCTGTCGACCACACCACATCATTTATGTAAATGATAGATAACAATGGACCCAATACTGGAGCCCTGTGGGACACCATGTTCCACCATTCTCTCATCCGAGCATTCTCCTCCGAAAAGAGTTTGTTGAGTTCTCTCATTCAAGTAGCTCTCAACAAGCTGAAGGCTTTTTTGGCTTAGACCATGGTACTTTAGTTTTTTTATAAGTATTTTGTGGGGTATACAGTCGAAGGCTTTCGACAGGTCGCAGAGAGTAGCACCCACATGCTGCCTATCCTCAAAGCCGTCAACTATGTACTCCAGCATCGTGCTTATTGCCGATGTTGTGGACTTGGCTTTTCTAAAGCCATGCTGATCATTAGAAAACAAATTATTACTCTCGAAATAATTGTAGAGTTGTTTTTTTAACAAGGATTCAAAAATTTTTGACAGAGTTGAAACTAAAGCGACTGGTCTATATCCAGGATCCTGTTTTACCCTTTTTGAAAATAGGATTTTAGAACGTTTCAAGCAGATTGGAAATGTGCCCTCGATAATACATTGATTTATAAGTTTTGTTATTGGAATAAGAAGTGGTTCTTTAACTTTTTTAATAAGATATGTGTTGAAGCCATAGATGTCCCTGCTGTGTTTAGTTTTTAACTCGTTAAATACTTGCCTCACCTCATTGAAAGTCACCCCAGTGAAAGAAAACCCGTCCCCCGGTATACTCAGCTCAGATCTTTGCAGATATTCCTCGATGCCCACAGGAGAAACAGGCATTCCTCGAAGCAACGTTTCGGCGACCTCTGTAAAAAAGGTATTTAGTTCATTGGCAGAGATTACTGTTGAACCCTCAAGGCAAGGTATCACTCTATGTCTATTTACTACTTGCCATGCTGCTCGAATTTTGTTATCTGAATTATCAATATATTTTGAATTTGCGTGTTATTTGGCTAAGTTTATTTCATTACGATAATGGTTTCTTAATTTATTTTTTTGAAGAGCTATTTGAGGAGTCTTATATATGTTATATAATTCTTTTAGGAATTTTAGTTGTTCCCTAACATTAGCTAAGTGTTCGTTGTACCAAGTTATGGTTTCTTTTTTATGTTTACTCTTTTTCTTTAGAGGAAAAGCTTCCTCATAAAATTCTAGAATGAGATTGTTAAGAATACTACATTTTTCTTCAACCAATATATTAGATGTTATGAAACGATAGTCCACATTTTCTAAACAGTGAAATATACTATTAATACCTGATTCTGTTATTGGTCTATGCAAATAGTTTACCCGAGGTGTTATTTGGTTCTCAGCTGGAAAGCTTCTTACGTTCAAGTCTACTGCCAAGTGGTCCGAGACCATGATATCCAAAGTATATTTTAATATAAATTTATTTTTTTTTGTACTGCGCTTAGTCTATATCTTTTATCTTGATCGAAATCTTTTTACCCAGTCAGACTAGGTTTAGTTTTAGTCTTAGTTACTTTGTCTAAAAGAAATTTGTAATTTAAGACAATAAAGCTATTTTGAAGTTGAAGTTAAAAGTAAACAACCACCGCAAACTGAATGACACGTGGGTGTAGTGTGCTGCGCCTGCAATTCACCGAGGGCGTTGTATGGCCCTGGACTCGACGTCATCGGGTACGCGTTGTCATGGCAACATAGTAGGAAAATCGTAAACTAAACATAGCACTTCCAGCAAAGTCAAAGCGGTTTGCGCCACTGTTATAGATGTTATAATAAAGTTCGATTGAAAGTTTTAAAAAGACATGCCACCAACGGTCAAGTAAAATGTTTATTCGAGATGTTTAGTTTATTTTTTACCAAGAATGTAAAAACTAAAATTTTAAGAGATATATAATAAATATAGTTAGATGTTTGCTTGTTTATTTTTCCTGGTGAAGTAGCACTTCACCTACTTCACCTGAATAGCGGCCACTGTAATACAGTTTTCTGTATATACGCATTTGACAGTTTCGCATCAAAATTCAAATTTTAAATTAAATTCCGACATAAAAGTGTTTTAATGGACTAATTAAGCCTTCTCTATTCTCCTAAATTAGAATGTAACAGAAATAGTAGGGGTTCGTAAAAATAGGAATAGAAGGGGTCGTAAAATAGGTCTAGTAAGGGTTCGTCTTAATTAGAAAGTTTGGGCTCATAAAAATAGGGGTTGTAAAAAGTAGGAATAGTAAGGGTTCGTATTTTATTTTGAACTGATTCTGTAATAGGAAAATAATAATTTTAAATTAAATTCCAACATAAAAATATTTTTTTTAGCTTGAACATGAAAATCAAACAGATCCCTATCAGTGCAAGCAGTGTGATGCCAAATTCTCAGATGTGGACAGCCTCGCAGCACATATCCGAACTCATCAAGGTAATGCTTTTTACCAGTCAATTTTGTCATAAATTTTACATTGTGGTATATCACTTTAACAAATGGCATCCCAGTCCTAGTTACAATTGGGGCAAAACCGCTGGTTCTTGACAAATATCTGCATTTGGAATCTCATAAGAGTTCAAAATGAGCAAACAAATATAGCGGAGATCTCTCAAAATGAACAACCAAAAATCTACAGTTAATAGCAGGAGTGAGGAATTTGACCAGGATATGGCAACGCTGTTACGAAAACCAAAAATTCGTTTTGATATTTTTGAAAAGAAAAAGTTAGTTTCGTTGAATCCTCGGTAAAATTAACAGGTTTTAAGAATCTTGACAGAAAAAGTTTCACGGAGTTAGGTCTGAAGACCTAGGTGGCCACCGAACAGGGCATTTTCTAGCAATCTATTGAGTAAGATTTTTTTATGATTAGTTTCAGATAGTTTTGTGAATTCAGTTTTTCTTTTAGGCAAGGATCCATACCACTGTAAAAAATGCGATAAAGGTTTTGCTACTCATGACGAACTTCTTTTACACGTACCTGTTCATGTCCTCAAGAAGCCTCCACCTACGCCCAAACGGTAAGATATTTATATAACAGTCATTATTATAAAATTGATTTTTATAACATTTCTATCGATTTTGTCATTATTTTTCTAACAGATCATGGAGGATGTACATGTGCTTAGTTGTTGTGGTCTGTACACTGTGTCCCAGATTGCTTGTAATCACAGGGTTTCTCGGAAACCAGCAGAGGTATAACTTTGCGGTTTTCGCGACCCTGTGTCACTTTTTCGAGAAACTTTGAATGCCGCAAACAGAATTGTGCCACATCGTTTCGTTCCCGAGATACAGGGTGAAATAGAGATTTTGCGCTTTTGGGGGTGGTATCATATTTCAGACACCCTATCAGATAGAGAAAAGGTAAAAACTGCTATGGATAGATATTTTTACGTAGAATCCAGTGTTGTAGTCGCACAAATTTTTAGACTATCCGTTCTTGAGATATAGTCCAAACTTAGTATTTTTTAAATGGGACACACTGTATTTTTTTATTCCAAAAAATTCGCCTTTTTTTTCTCTTTAAAATGATGTATCACAATATGCATTTTTGACGTAAACTAAACCTTATAAACGCTATATTAAAAGAAAAACGTAAGTTTTTCTTTTAATATAGAAATATGGGTAGATATTAAAAGTGTCCAGAAGCAAAATCAAACAACATAAAAAATTAATAACCATTTTTTTACTATGAAATAAATAAACTTAATAATCTTGATAAACTTAATCACAATACTAAACAAATTCTACATAACTAGAAAAACTGTTCAAAATGGCCGCCCCCCTCACGAACACATAATTGGCACACAGTGCGAATTCTTCTTAGAGCATTCATCATTATTATAGGTCTATCTTCCAATGATCTAAATGCCTGAATGGTTGCATTTTGCAGCTGCTCCATCGTATTGACTGGATTCAGGTAAATTTTGTTTTTTAAGTAAGACCAAACGAAAAAATCTAATATTGAGAGGTCTGGCGACCTAGCAGGCCACCTTACTGGTCCATTTGTACCAATCCAGCGATCGTGAAAATTTTCAAATAGAAATGGCCTTATAATTTGCGCATTGTGGGCAGGAGCACCGTCCTGCTGAAAGTAAATATTGTGCAGATTTGCTAGCGGCAAGTTATCCAATAAATCCGGTAGTATTTGATTTAAAATTGCTAGATATCTATCTGCTGTTAAATTATTATTGTAAATATGGAATGTAATCTTTGTTCCCAATATAAAGCAAGCGACGCTAAACCCAAACCTTCCTTGCTGCTGACGTTCTCTTGTTAAAAATTGGTTTTCCGTATACCAGTGCCTATTATTATGCCTGTTAAAAATACCACTACAACTTATATAGGCTTCGTCGGACCATATAACCTTGCTACCGAAGTCAGGGTCATTTTGGGTTTTTTGAAGATACCAGTTACAAAAATTTAGACGCCTTTCTGCATCTCCAGGATGCAATTGTTGTACTACATTTACTTTATAAGGCTTATATTTATGTTTTCTTAATATCCTTTGCGTTTGTGATTTTGACACCCCCACTGTTTCCTGAATATGCCTACATGAATTCGCGTGATTGGCCTGAATACTTGCTAATACAACAATCTCATTGTTCTCGTGATTTCGTTTATTATATGTTTTAGCCCTGTGCTTTGAAAATGATCCATCATTAATTAAATTTAATTTAATTCGGCGAAAAATTGCCTTGTGTGGCTGAGGCCTTTCTGGATATCTACGATATAAAAAAAGCTTTTGGAAATAGTCCATAACTCAAAGTGGAATTGAAAAAAAATTTTGAAAGGAGGTTCATAATAATTTAAGCGCTTGGTGCTTACCTGTTAAAATATAAATCAGATGCTTGATCACTGTTTTCATGACATTCAATAAAACAAACCATCATATCATACTTATGACTATTTTCAAAATTATTCATTTCTTCTTAATATCTATTAATTTACCTGTTAGAATTATTGGTAACTCGTATGATAAGAGGATAAACACGGCAATATTTGATATATTTAAGAAACAAATAGTTTTGATTTTTGTTTCCATGCCATATTTCCATGGCCAACTTACGTTTTTCTTTTAATATTGCGTTTATAAGGCTTAGTTTACGTCAAAAGTGCATAGTGTGATACATCATTTTAAAAAGAAAAAAAAAGGCAAATTTTTTGGAACCAAAAAATACAGGGTGTCCCATTTAAAAAATACTAAGTTTGGGCTATATCTCAAAAACGGTTTGTCTAAAAAAAAAATTCGACTACAGCACTGGACTCTACGTAAAAATATCTATCCATAGCAGTTTTTACCTTTTCTTTATCTGACAGGGTGTCCGAAATATGATACCACCCCCAAAAGCGCAAAATTTCTATTTCACTCTGTATCTCGGGAACGAAACAATCTGGCACAATTCTGTTTGCGGCATTCAAAGTTTCTCGAAAAATTGACACAGAGTCGCGAAAACCGCAAAGTTCTATCTCTGCTGGTTACCGAGAAACCCTGTGATTACAAGCAATCTGGGACACAGTGTACACAAATTGGAAATAGATAAGATATATTTTTCAAGTCGGAATTGTTTACTGAGATATTTCGCGGTATAAAATAGTAAGCAGGGGGTGTAAAGTAGGTCCCAACAAACTAATGATTTGAAAATTTTTCTTTTACATTTTCCATCAAGTTAGCTCCATTTCCTTAGGATATGTTTTAAAACGATTATTTCTTAATAAAATAGCGCAAACCGCGCCTCCCTATCGGTATAAGTTTTTAAAATAGGAATTTTTTTCCGAACCTCAGCAATCGGGGCATTCACCACTTTATCATAAAAGCGTCTGTATTTTTCGGATATTTTTAGTTGACATAATAATTTGATTACTACCGGTTTTAGATTCATTCTTTCTTTCTGAATCGAATGGTAAAAACCGCATCTCGCTACCTTTTAAGGAAAAAGAGTTATGGACATTTTCGCGAAACTTTGTAAAATCGCGAATTTTCCGATTTTCATCGGGCTGTGAAAAATTAGTTATACATCCTACGAACAAACGAGTGTTATTTTCGGTATCGAATTAGTATATACACCATGTTTCAGCAAAATCTCGAACCAAAAAATTTTTCGAAAATTTTGCATGTGGATTTGAAAATTTTTCTTTTACATTTTCCATCAAGTTAGCTCCAGTTCTTTAGGATGTGTTTTAAAACGATTATTTCTTAATAAAATAGCGCAAACCGCGCCTCCCTATCGGTTTAAGTTTTTAAAATAGAAATTTTGAATTATAGCATGCGCAAAAGATTTTTTGTAAATTTTTAAGAATAAACTGTAGAATAACAACAATTTTATAAAAATTGCCATATAATCGTAGTAGGCTAAGATATCCACAAAATCTCGAAAACGTCCCGAGGTATTGACCTACTGTTAATATGAAAAATTATTGCGACTCTCTAACTCAACTCTCCTATAAATGGGGATGACATGAAATTTAGGAAAAAAAACATCTCTTTATTTAACACCCTGTATTCTATGCTATATCACAAATAGCGTATTCCCAAAATTAGTCATGTGAGCCAACGAATCAACTTTTCAGATTTTGCAAAGTTTTTCAAAATCAATTAAGTACTTTTCCAAATATGGCCTTTCAAATATTGCCCAAAAAACTAGATGTTACGTTTTTTATGACGAGCAGTTTAGTTCTACCTAGTAGAAGCTCTTTGGGCAATCGTTTGTGGACAATGGAGTCCGAAGCTTGTGTACGTTTTATTGACTTGGAAAAAAGCAGCCATGCCACTTAAAGTAACGAAAAATACTTTACACTCTTTAATGTGATTGATGGACTGGGATAAAACTAAATTTAGTTTATGAGCAAAACAGTGGACAAACACAGCACTTGGGAAAGTTTCTCGAAATTTAGCTTGCAGACCCCCTAATTGTCCTGCCATCACTGCAGCTTCGTCATGACCTCTAAATCCCAATTCGTGCTGTCCGAGAAAATAAATAACATCGATAAGTCTTCTTAATATTTGCCTATTTTTATCGACTAGTTCATTGAGTTGGCGGTGACTAATTTCCAACTGTTTATTAAGGGTGTGTTCAATTCCGGTTTTGCCGAAGACTTTTTCTTTTATGACGGCCTGTAAATGCGCTTTGGACATAATGTGTCTTTTTACAGCTTTATGGAAATTGTTTAAATCGGAAAATCCAGTTTTATTCCAGAGACCTTTTTCATTTTCTAAAAGTAAACATGGCCAACAAAATAATTTACTTATATTTTCACACCCTGTTAGCCATTTAAATTGTTCGTATTGTATCCTTTGGAAATTATTTGAAGCTTATCAGCGAAGTTTAATGTTGAAAATCCCTTTATTATTAAGACACACACCACACATTAACACACACTCTTCTTACTAAATTCTCCAACATTTTCAACGTTATTACCGACAGCCGAAGTTGACGGTATTTGCATATCCACGTCCGTATTATTGTCTTCCATATCGCACCACGCACGACGCGACGTACGTATCACACAACACACGGATAGCCGTTTAAACCACATAACACTTACCATATAATGGAAACTGCCGTGCTTCGAGTTGTTGTAAAGTTTGCAGCGCCATACCTCGGGTCGTTGCAAAAGTTACGAGATGCCTATTAGCGGTGGCGCCATCTATTGCGAATTTTTAAAACTAAATGCTCGCGCCCAATTCAAATAATTTTTAGATTTGATGGACCTAAAGGAAAAATGGCCTTCATTTATGTATCACCCTCTTACTTTGTAGTGTATTAATTTATTAGCACTCTTTTGACAATACATGGCAAATGAAAAGGACCAACCCTGGGAAATATATACAGATATTTTTTTTTGAAAAATTGAAAGTTTTCTGTTTTCAAATGCAACCAATAAAATGAAATCTATTTTTAAAAAATCGGATAATTCTTTAAAAATATGGTTCAAACACCGGTTTTTTAATTTTCGCGATAAGGCACAAAATGTCTAGGGGACAAGAAATAGTCATATACAGTATTTTCGTCTCAATTTGATGCTGTATCCTGACTTATCCCTAAATTCAAAAAACTAATTTAGGTTTAAACCATGTAATCAAAAAATTATGGCATAATTTTCAAAATTTGTTTTTATTTTAAAAAGCGCATCTTTAAAGAAAAAACATTCGGATTAAAAAAAATATATTTATATCTTTCCTAAGTTTCGTTCGTTTTACTGACCCTGTATTAATTAGCATTTGGTAATAAGATAATACACTACAAAGATGCAGGGTGATACATAAATGAAGGGCGTTTTTCCTTTAGGTCCACCAAATGTCTCGCTGCAAATAAAAAAAATCTCCTACTCCATAAGAAAATAAATACTCATTTTCCTTGAAATCTTGACTGTTTTATTTCAAAATTACAATTTGATCTCACAATAAAAAATTAGAAGTCTTTTAAAATGTATATAAGTAGTGGTCATGTACTTCATTAATAAAAATGTTATCTGATACAATAAATGCTTTAGGGATTATCAATTTTTAACTTTAAATATAAGTCGTTACATTATAAAAAAATACCTTGTTCTGCACCATTTGTTTGTGTTTTATTTATCATTATATATTAACATATCTATCACTATTATTATTATTTCCTAGATCTTGTAAAATTTTTGCTACAGATAGATAAAACTGTTGAACAAAACTAAAATTTATTTATTTGCAAATACGTACTTACAGAATAAACAAGTGAACTACAAATGGTACAAGATACAAACCATAAAATCCAATATAAGCACAAAAAAAAGAACAAAAGAAAGAAATGTTATAAATAAATGACATTACAATGTCTCAGCTTTGTTTTGTTTTAACTCCAAAATTAATTATAATGCGCAAATACATAATGGTTAATTTTGAGAAATGTAAAGTAATTAAGAACAAAATTGCGTAACTTTTCTCTGAATTAATTCTTGCTAAAACTCTTATGGTCATGAGTTCCCTTAGAGTACATTCCCATATATACTATCATACACAATATAATTACAGATGTAATTTTAAATAAACGAGAAAATATAACAATATTTTTAATAATACACCCTACAGATTTTTAACAAGGAAGGCGCTTTCAAGTCCGATTCAATAGATGTCTGTCGAAGAGTTATGATGTATTAAATAGAGTACCCCAAGGCTCTGTTTTGGGATTACTGCTGTTCATAATATACAGTGACCGTCTAAAGTCCGTTCCCCCCTACTAATTTTTGAGCCAACTCGTATATCGCAACGAAATTTGGAGGGCTTAAATAGGAGATGAAAAGCTATTTTTTTATGAAAAAATGATAGCTAAAAGTTAGAAAATGGCGGCTACGCGCCATCTTGAATTAATATTTTAAATACAACACCCCGCATGTTATTCCATTTTCAAAATCTGCTCATTATTCTTAACATTTTTCTCCAATACACTTTATTCCTAAATGTAATTGCTTTCGAAATAATGACGTTTGAAAATTGACATTTTGGTCATTTCAAATTCAATCAAGTTTGCGTTGGAAACAAAATCGTTGTCGCGGTAACATCTTGATAACTAACTGTCAAATAGTCCGTTGAGCATCTTAATTATTTTATGAAAAGTGTGACCATGGCTCGCAGTTTACACGATAAATTTGAAGCAGTTTTGATTTTTGGAGAAGCTGGAAGAAATTTTCATCTAGCAGTCCGTATGTTTAACGATAGATTTCCCGAAAACCCTATTTCGCGGTCATATTTGCGCAAACTTTTAAATAAGCTCCAAGCAACTGGTACGATGAAAGATGCTCCAAGATCAGGAAGACCACCTCTTTCAGAAGAAAAAAAATTGAAATTGTTGCTGAAATGGTAATTAATCCTACTCAGTCGACGTCTGCAGTTGCTGAATCCTGCGAAGTAAGTTCGAAAAGTGTCCAAAGAGTCCTAAAAAATAAAAAATTTCATCCCTATAAAATGAAAATCCTGCATGCTCTCACGGAGGATGATCCAGACCGGACTGTTAAATTTTGTGAGTGGTTAACAAGAAAAATTGAAGGAGAACGATCCTTCCTAAAACGTGTATGTTTCTCAGATGAATGCACGTTTTTCCTTAATGGAAAAGTTAACAAACAGAACGTACGATACTGGAGCGATACTAATCCGCATATTTTTAGAGAAGGGCATACCCAGTTTCCTGAAAAAGTTAATGTTTGTGCGGGGATTTTTGGCAACCACGTTGTTGGACCGATTTTCATCAGAGGCAATCTTACAGGAGATCTTTACAGAAATCTTTTAGAAACTGAAATTGAACCTCGAATAAGACAAATTGTATTAACCAATCAGGAAGAGTTTGAAAATCGTGAAATCATATTTCAGCAGGACGGAGCACCTCCCCATTTCTATCGCATGGCTAGAGAGTTTCTCGATACAAACTTTCCTGGATAGGTCTCAGGGGAAGTACAGAATGGCCACCAAGATCTCCGGATCTTACCCGTCTAGATTTTTTCCTTTGGGGATATCTGAACTTAAAAATCTACGCCACTGAATGTCAAACAATAGAAGAGTTGGTGCGCAGAATAAGAGAAGCATGTGAAGAAATAGATGAACAGACTTTCATCAACGTGAGAGAAGCTATTCATAATAGGGCACTTTATTGTCAAGATTTAGGAGGGGGCCACATCGAACACTTGATAAAATAATTATTGTTGGGGTTAAATAAGTGTTATTCAAAAATAAATAAAATATTTTTTTACCAACTAATTTGTTTTCCTTGTGAATTTACAGAACAAATTCGTAACCTTCAAGATTTTCCGGTAAGTGGTACTATTTATCCTTAAAATACTGTCTTTACGCCTCTTATTAGTCGAATTCATTAAAAGATTTAACTACAAATTAATTAAAAAATTTAGTTAGCAGAATTTTTTATCGAAAGTGACTAAAACCATTACTTCATTTTAAACCGGATTTTCAATATTCAAACGTCATTATTTCGAAAACAATTACATTTAGGAGTAAAGTGTATTAGAGAAAAATGTTAAGAATAATGAGCAGATTTTGAAAATGGAATAATATGCGGGGTGTTGTATTTAAAATATTAATTCAAGATGGCGCGTAGCCGCCATTTTATAACTTTTAGCTATCATTTTTTCATAAAAAAATAGCTTTTCATCTCCTATTTAAGCCCTCCAAATTTCGTTGCGATATACGAGTTGGCTCAAAAATTAGTAGGGGGGGAACGGACTTTAGACGGTCACTGTATATCTCGGACATATCTGAAAACATACAACACATAAACATATAATAAAATATATATGCTAACACATTATTTTTAATATTTTCAGGAAATGCTAACCGAACCAACTCAACACACAGTCAAAAAATTCTTAAGTTACATTTTATAGCATCCACATGATATATATACATGAATTTATCATTCTCTAGAGTTTTTGGCTTTATATTCCACTTTAAAAACCTTTGTAGTATATAAAAATAAATTTACATTCTTTTGTGATGTCCAATAATCCCAAAAAAAATCTTTATTATAGCTCTAGCAGACTTCACGATCCCGTGTATTATGTGTGATGTATCCTAAATGTAATGGATGAATTGCATTGAACTGTGTCAAATAAACACTATATTTAAAAATAATTACTATTAGAAAAGAAGCTTCTTACATTCTTTAATGGTAAACAGGTCTCTAGAAGTTCCCAGTTTTGGGCTAGCTGGTGTATCTAAATGAATATTAGACTCCAGTCTTAGTAAAATTATTTAGTTGTATACAGTTTTATGCACATCACTCACAGGTACCGGTTTTTTGTTACTAACTATTAGGTAATACCTACCTCCTACAACAACTCTTATTTTCTCGGGTAGCACTACATTCTAGTTGTGGTTCTTCCCACTTCTAGGGGGTTTGTTGTTTGTTGGACTAGGTATATCAGTTTCTAAAAATAATTTACATGTATTGTTATTGTTTGATTTGATATGTGCCCTAAGGCAAGCCTATAAACATGAGTTCATATTAAAAACCTCAAGCCCTCTAAATCAGTATAATTGAATAAAAGCGTTAAGTTTGGATATCCTATATAAATGACAAAACTAATTCTTGAAAACTCTCTATCTTCTGTATGAAAAACAAGACTTGAACCATGAAAATTCTGTTCTTGGCTTGTTTGTTTTTCAAAATACCTTTAGTAGATCCTGGCATGCGATTATATTCAGAAAAATGTAGATCACATACCCTGTGAGATTTGTAGAGTTCTTTCACATTACCAAAATTTGTGTCTACAAAATAACAATCACATACACCTAAATTAAATTCAAAAACCACTGTTGGCACTGTTTACGTTTACGATCAAAACTGGCCGTTTCGCGTCAAACCGTCAAACGGCAACTCGTTCAAAAGCGCAACTAGCGGCGACTGTGGATCGTTGCAGAACTAACAAAAATACGATAAACTGGTTGCATACACAAAACTTTTTCGAGGGTTCCATTTGAAGTTTCTTATATATTTTTATTTATATATGGTTTAAACAAAGAACCTACTTCAACGATAGCTTCCGCCACCACTTAAAGCAAGCGACTGAAATGCAAAAATTACAGGACTTGGCTGCAGAGAAGCTAGCGGCCCGCATGGGTTCTATTCGATATTCTATTGTGGCTGGGTCGGAGTCAAGGCCGCATTTATTATGGGCTTGATAATTAAGATAATATTTTAGCATTTTCAACTAAATTAATGGTTTCCTATTTCAAAAATTACATTTTATTTCAATTAAATAGGTAGCAAAATAACTTCCGTTTTTTTTTGTTTGATTGGCATCATAAGATAGTTTATCAAAAACTAAGAAAGGAATGTGAAATTATTTTGCTCTAGGTCCAACCGTTCAGGTGTTGTGACGGCTCGAAGACAAAAATGTCACTTTTCTAACATCAATAAATCAAAAACAGTTGAAGATAGACATATAATACCCTTATTAAAAAACTTTTAGAGTTGACCACAGAGTCCAAAAATGTAATAATATACCGGGTGACACAAGACATATAGTACACGCTCTAATTTTTTTACCTTGTATATTTTTTAATGGTAATTCTGTGTAAAATTCCCTTTCTTCAAAAACGGCGGCAACAAAACTGGTTTTCTGAAAAACGTTATATTTACCATATAACATATGCAACAAAAGACAGTGTCAAACTTCTGAGGTGACCTGATTAAAATTAAACTTTTTAGGGTAGAAAGAACATGAAAATTAACCTGCGGTGACCTGTATATTTTTTTCATAGTCGTATTCTGTGCAAAATTCTCTTTCCAAACGTTATATTCACCATATAACATTTAAAACAAAAAAACAGTGTCAAACTTTCGAGGTGACCTGATTAAAATGAAACTTTTTAGGTTAGAAAAAGCATGAAAACATGTTATTGTTTTTTTTTTCAAAATATTACGCCTCTTTGAAAAAAAATTAAAATGACTACATTTAATGTAAATTTTCTGCCAAAATTTTAATTACACCTTGTATATTTTATTTATCCGTTTAATTTCACGTTAAATTAAGTTTCCGAGAATGTACCACAAGTTATCCTTTTGCCATTAAATTACAACAATATTTCGATTTTTCCTTTCATGCTTTTTCTAACCTAAAAAGTTTCATTTTAATCGGGTTACCTCAGAAGTTTGACTTTTGTTTTATATGTTATGTGGTGAATATAACGTTTTTCAGAAAACCGGTTTTATTGCCGCCATTTTGGAAGAATAATATAACTTGTGATACATCATTGAAAAGGGAATTTCGTACAGAATACGACTATGAAAAAAAATATACAGGGTTCCCTTTAATATATTGAAGTTTAGGTCACTTCCGGTTAAACAAGAAGTGATGTATAATCCAATTATCTGTCAAAATATGCATTTTTAATAAGTTACTAAACGTACCTAAGTTTCAAAGCGATATCTAACAAGGTTCCGTTTAAAAAACGCATCATCCTTGGCGTAAGTCTTTTGTTTCTCGTTCAATTGTTTTTTGTTACGATTTTCGAATTCTCCAAGCTAAAATAAATCGACTGGCTATTTTGCATTTCTTGAGAAATACGGGGGAAGTCAAAAAATGTCGTTCTTCCGCCTCAGTGGAAGGCCCTGTACCGGGTCTTTCCTCATATATTGACCCCCCCCCTAGAAGAGTTATTTTAAGAGATACAAAAAAATATTAAATACAAAAGTTTTAGGGATTTCCTTGAAATTTTTGACTCTGATGTCAAAATTTTTTTTTTCATTCGTAAATGTCAAATTCTGACAGATGATCATTTTTTTCTTATGGAACACCCTGTATACGAATTGACAGTTAAAAGAGCGAAATTTTCTGATTTCAAATATATATATGTTTAACATGTTTAAATAAGGCGTTATTGAAATATCGGGCTCTAAACATCAAAATAATAACACATTCAAAATATCATGGTAGGCGCTGCATTGTGAATATTTGACATTTATTAAAAAGCAATTGAATCAGACGCCATTATTATTTACTGTTAGTTGGCTTTTAATTGTCAAAAAATGCAGTACAGCGAGGAAAAAAAGTGCGATATAATTCGTTTATATTATAAAAATAATAATAATGCCAATGCCGCAAGGGCGGAATATCATCGCACGTTTCCTTTACGCCCCACTCCAGCAAAGAATACTTTTAAAAACGTGGAACAAGCATTGCGCACAAGAAAGACTTTAGTAAGAAAACGTCGGACAGTTGTGGCCAATCAAGACGAAGAACTAAACATTTTATTATATTTCGAAGGTTAGATCTTTTTCTTTCTCAAATTTCATATAAAAAAAAATGTATTTCTTTCTAGAAAACCCTAATAATTCAATAGAACATGCCAAAAATTTCTTCGGTCGGTCTGCCAAAAAAATTTACTCAACTTTAAAAAAGTATAAGTTTATGCTTATAGAACATTGCCTGTTCAATATTTAAGTGAAGAGCAAAAAAATAAAAGAGTGGCATTTTGTCAAGAGATGCTAGTGTTGAAGGGAGAAGATAGAAATTTTTTTAAGAAAGTTCTGTGGTCCGATGAGTGTACTTTTACAACGGCAGGGGTATATAACCGCAAAAATGTTAGGTATTGGGCTACAACTAACCCTTGAATAACCAGGGAAATTAAATTTCAAGGACGGCAGTTCCTTCATGTATGGTGTGGTATTTTAAGTGACCAAATTATTGGCCCTATTTTTTACGATAAAAACCTGTCCGGGCAAAAATATTTGGAGATGCTCACCAACGAAATTGAAGAGAGGCTGGACGATCTACCCCTAAGGCAGTATAATCAAATAGTGTGGCATCAAGATGGCGCCCCACCACATGATGTATTGCCAGTTATAAGATTTTTAAATCAAAAATATAATTTATGGATTGGACGTACTGGGCCAATTCGTTGGCCACCGAACAGCCCAGACCTGACACCTCTGGATTCGTTTCTGTGGGGTTACCTTCAAAACAAGGTTTTTGAGCGGGGAAATGAAAACGTCGAGATGCTCCGCAGAAAAATCATCGCCGCTATAAATGATCTCAATTTTAATAATATACAGTTTATAGTTAATACTATACAAAAAATTGAACAAGACTATACAAATTGCATTAATAATAATGGAGGTCATGTTGAGAACCTATAAAGTATAATTATTAAATTTGAAGTTAATTAACAGGAAACTTTTTTGTTGTTATTGTTATTGTATTTGTTTGTTGTTTAAAATATATAATTTCTTCCTCGCTGTACGGCATTTTTTGACAAGTAAGACCCACTAACAGTAAATAATAATGGCGTCTGATTCAATTGTTTTTTTAAATGTTAGTCACAATGCAGCGCCTACCATGATATTTTGAATGTGTTATTATTTTGATGTTTAGAGTCCGATATTTCAATAACGCCTTATTTGAACATATTAAACATATATATATTTGAAATCAGAAAATTTCGCTCTTTTTAACTGTCAATTCGTATACAGGGTGTTCCATAAGAAAAAAATGACCATCTGTCAAAATTTGACATTTACGGATGAAAAAAGAAATTTTTGACATCAGATTCAAAAATTTCAAGGAAATCCCTAAAACTTTTGTATTTGATATTTGTTTGTATCTCTTAAAATAACTCTTCTAGGGGGGGGTCAATATATGAGGAAAGACCCTGTACATTCTGTGGACGTTAACAACCATATGAAAATAAAATATGAATGGTTTCTAATATGATTAGAAAACACACCGAGTGACTTTAATAATCAGAATAGAAAAAAAAACTAACATACAGAAGGATATTTCTATCTAATTACAACCGGCATTTTTCACAAATTAACAAAAAAAAAATATCCCCTCAGGTTCCGTTGCGACGTCTGCAGCAAGGAGTTCAGCAAACTCTGCGACATCGAGCGTCACACCCGAGTGCACACCGGCGAGAAGCCGTGCGAGTGCACCATATGTCACAAGCGATTCCAACAGCAGCACAACCTGAGCAAACACCTGCTCACCCACCTTCACGTCAAGCCGTTCCAGTGCGAGATCTGCAACAAGAAGTTCGGCCGGGTGGACGTCCTGAACCGACATCTATTGACCCACTCAATAGAGAAACCCTTTAAGTGCGAACTGTGCAGCAAGGGCTTCATCAGGGAGATGCAACTGAGCAATCACATGGCCAAATTCCACGCCTTCGAATATTCGCAGCTCATGAACGAGGGCGCTGACGATCCAGCGGTGTGAGAGAATGTTAAAGAAATCTTTGTGTTTCTTCTCTTTGTCCGGTGTTTGGCTGATATATTTTAATATGAAAAAATGTAAATAAATATACGGGGTGTCTCAAAACAGTAGGGCAATCTCACAGGTGCAAACAGACCAAAAAAAAAACGTATTTTTTTTTATGTTAAAACACCTGTCTATCTGCCCACAGCTTTAAATAAGCTGTTGGATTTTTTGCATTAGAAATGCGATTTCTTCCTAATAACAAATTATGTTGTATTTTTCCAAAATTTTTAAATTTAATATACAGGTTATTCACGCAACCCGTTCATTAAAAGTTTTTGATGATGCCATTTAGATACAAATTTCAAATTTTGGGATTAAGGTAAGGTCAAGAGGTACTTCTTTTTTGAGATATTTTCAACTTGCTGTCACTTCCGGTTTAACCGGAAGTTGGTATGAACTTGCTTATTTTAAATGGAGCACCCTATGTTTTATCATATTATTACATTCTACGGAGAATTTTAATGCTATTTTATGTGGCATGTCCTATACCTAGGTTCAAGCGTTCTTAAGATACTTGACCTTGAACCAAAAATGAGCCTTCGGGGTACCAAATTTTAAAATCTCATATTTTTGTAAGTTTTGAAGATATAATCTTCATATTTTGCAGACGATCGGTAAATAATCTTAGGTTTCTATTTTTTAATTGAATTTGTCTATTTTTATACAGGTTGTCCTAAATTCAGCGGCAAACATTCACATTTTCAAAGCCGCTAAAGTCCGTTTTTTTAAATGGGACACCCTATAACTTTATGCACTATCAAATGTAGAATTTCATTTTCTATCGAACTATATTAAGTTTCCCTATACCTATTCGTAACCATTTTCGAAATAATCAGGTTTTTATTAAACTATCATATTATTTGCTAAATGCTTACACCTTCCCGTAGTAAGCCATGGAAAAACAATTGTCTTTTCTATTCAACATGACAGCTGATTTGAAACTTTCAAATTAAAATAAAATAACACTCAAAAGCTGATATTCTCAATTCATTTTATATTCGCGGAGAATGTTAACAAAATATTGGAGAGAACGTGCCATGTTTTTAATGAAAAACATCCTCATTTATCGCCAATGAACAAGATAAAATTGAAGAGGATTGAAACCAAATTTTTTCGTTTCGGAAAAATTGAAGTTATAAAAAATGTAATAAATTGTTTACATTATTTTTAACCATATAACGTGTTTTAGGGAACTTAAAAATTATAGCAATCTAACAATCAACAATAAATAAATAAAATAATAAAATTGAATTATAACAAATGTTCTATATGCTGTCCGTTCATTTGAAGACACATTTCAATTCTTCTTTGTACAGTTGCTGTGGCCCGTTGAATTTGTCCGTTTTCGAATTCGGCAAAAGCTGTTCGTATCCTGTCCAGTAAATCTTGTTGGTTATTTACTGGGGAAGCATAGACTTTACCTTTGATAAATCCCCATAAATAAAAGTCTAGGGGTGTTAAATCAGGCGATCGCGGGGGCCATCTCCAAGGGCCATTGGGACCAATCCAGCGATCTTCAAAAATTCGAGATAATTGGAGATAAACTGCAGCGGAATACCAATAATTTTGCAGCTCACCAATAGGAATTTCTTCTATAAATTCAGAAACCGTCCCTCGTAGAATTTCCAAATACTTATCACTGTTTAAATTGTCTTCATAAGTACAGTACCGCACCTGATCATTTAATACTATACCGAAAACATTGAAGCTAAACCTCTCTTGAGAACGTAACGCGTGCGGATTTTCTGCTGCCCAGAAATGTTCGTTTCTTCTATTTGTTATTCCTTCTCTAGAAAATTTCGCTTCATCGGTCTAAAATATTTTTGAAAGGAATTGAGGGTCCTCTTGAATTTTCAAAAACATGGATTCACAAAATTCTACTCGTCGGACGTCATCACCAGGTCTCAAGGCTTGCACGTTTTGGAAGGAATAAGGGTGCATATGATGTTCGCTCAAGATTCTTTGTACAGATGAAGAAGAATTTCCCAAATCGTTTTCTGCAGACGGTATTGAACTTTGCGGGTTTGCGTGGAAATAAGCTAATGTGTTTATTACGTTATCCTCGGCATTTGTCTCTGGTTTGCCAAAACGCAAAAAGTTCGTTTCAATCCTCTTGAATTTTGACTTGTTCATTGGCGGCAAATCAGGGTGGCGTTCATTAAACACACGACACGTTCTCTCCAAAATTTTATAACATTCTCCATGAATATAAAATAGATTGAGAATATCAGCGTTTGAGTATTCTTCCATTTCGATTTAGAAGATTTAGTTTATCACTGACAGCTTTCGATAAATAACGCATACTAATCATCTGTCATATTGGATATTGGATCTCTATTGTTTTTCCATGGCTCACCATTGGAACATTTAAACATTTAAGCAAATACGTACGATATTTTTATAAAACCCAATTATTTCGAAAATGGTTACGAATAGGTATAGGGAACCTTAATACAGTTCGATAGAAAATGAAATTCTACATTTGATAATGCATAAAGTTATAGGGTGTCCCATTTAAAAAAAAAACGGACTTTAGCGGCTTTGAAAATGTGTGGAAAATGTAGTACACCCTGTATAAAAATAGACAGATTCAATAAAAAAAATAGAAACCTAAGATTATTTACCGATCGTCTGCAAAATATGAAGATTATATCTTCAAAACTTACAAAAATATGAGATTTTAAAATTTGGTACCCCGAAGGCTCATTTTCGGTTCAAGGTCAAATATCTTAAAAACGCTTGAATCTAGGTATAGGACATGCTACATAAAATAGCATTAAAATTCTCCGTAGAATCCAAAAATATCATAAAATACAGGGTGTTCCATTAAAAATAAGCAAGTTGATACCAACTTCCGGTTAAACCGGAAGTGACAGGAAGTTGAAAATATTTCAGAAAAGAAGTACCCCTTGACCTTACCTTAATCCCAAAATTTGAAATTTTTATCTGAATGGCATCAACAAAAACTTTTAATGAACGGGTTGCGTGAATAACCCTGTATACAGAGTGTCCCAAATTCGAGGCGTATCATTGGAATCTCGGAAACTATAAGAGATACAAAGTTTGTTAAACTAGGGCAAAATTGCGCAATTTCATGCCAATCAAAATGCCACCTTAAAATTCCGAATACTTCCATAGATATTCGAAAAAACCAAATATCGGCGATTCCGTTTTTTTTTTCTGACTCTATTTGAAGTGATATAAGAAAATAAATTCCGCATTCTTATTGTTACTTTTTGTGCTTTACAAGATAGCGCTGCTAGATTTTCAAACCGACGTTTCGTCTCTTCGCAATCATCATCAACTTTGTTTTTTTAAATAGGCAAAAAATTCCATTTTATGCTTAGTTAACTTTAATTTAGATTCCAAATTCAATGACATAATACACTTGACATATCCGATGTTTCGAGCCGAAAATCCATCATCAGTGCTAGTTTTATTTATTTATTTATTTCACTTCATGCCAAAAGATGTAAATAGATATGACAACGTCAAGTGTAAAAATAAAGGATAACTTAAGACATTTTTAAAACAATATTAAGATTGGAAGAACGGTGGGCACATTCTGCAGTTGTAAATAGTTTTAGTAGTAGATAATACCGTTTTATATTTTTTTATAAAAAAGCAGTGTTTTTATATAAAAATATAAAAATACAAACGTCAATATTTTTTATGCGTTAAAGGTAGGCATAGGACTACATAAAAAAACGTTTAGAATATTCTGGAAAACGCAAAAATCAAATAAAAAAAAATAGGGTACCCGTTTGAAATAAGAAAATAGGACCACGGCCAGACTTTTTGAGACACTCTGTATATGTGACAGAAAGTTTGTTTTTTTTAAAATTTATTTTGAATGATTAAACTTTTATTTTGAACACTTTTTTCCAAAACTTCAAATAAAAAAGATTAGGGGGGGTCAGTATAAAACAATACCCTGTACCTCTATGGAAACTGCACCCAAGACATTCATAAAATGAAAATTTCAACTCTCGGTGTACCCCGTAGGTCTGTTTTAAATGTAGTAAAATTTACATGGTCCTGTATTTTTTTTTGTCCCCTCCCCCCTGTACAACAAAGCCGGGATGCATCCACCTTGATTGGATTATTTTCCACGAAAATATAGCCATTTGAAATTGACGTCCTTTTTTACCAATCCCATAATTTAAGTGCTAAAGTTTATAAGTTGTGTCCATATTTCTACTTTTTATTAATCTTTTTTTAATTCTCGATGTTTTTAAAAGATAATACCATAAAAATCCTACAAATCTTCTATTTAGAATATCTTTTTTATATTTTATACAACGGAGATATTGGGACACAGTGTAGATACAGTCTAAATTAATTATAAACTGTATAAGCTCATATAGTTTAGAGATTTTACCAATAAGTTTTAGTTCTTAAAAACTGTAAAAAAGAACTATTTAACTATAGTTTATAACTTTATTTCTACGAATTGACAATTCATGGTTATTGGGATTAGACCGTATCAAATTGGAATTATCATCCGACGTTTCGCATTCGATTGCACGAGCCATCTTCAGGGATCTTTACTTCACGTGAACCTCTCCGAGCTCAGTCAATGTTCGGATATCATGGAGTAAAGATCCCTAAAGATGCCTTGTGCAATCGAAATCGAAACGTCGGATAGTAATTTCAATTTGACACGGTCTAATCCCAAGAACCATCATTTCTTAATTGACCAAAGCAGTGAAAGCTTTGGTTCTTTATTTCTACCGTGTAGAATTTTATTTATTTTTCATATAGTTTAATAAACATTTTATTTTTCAAATTATATAGATAAAGCATATATCTGTATTTAGTTTTTTAAAAAGTGTGTTTTATACAATTAGTAAATATTTTATAATTTCTGTATTAGTGTATTTGTTTATACAGCTGATATTATTTAACAACTGAAAGAAAACTGTATATAGTGCGACGATATTCTAGTAAATGTTTAAATTAAATGTTGTTTTTGTTTATATCCCGTAGAACTTTAAATAATATCATTCACAAACACAGCATGAACGGTAAGAACAAAACATCAAAAGACATTCTTTAGTCTTCCCACCAATTTATTGATAGAAGACACATTAACGTACTCGACTATGAGCAGTGATGTAAAATAGTTCTGCAATTAAGGCCGTGCCAGTACGGAATGTGCAATAAGAAGTTTAGCAAGGCAGACCTCCTGACTCGACACCTATTGACTTATTCTATAAGAAGCAGTTCAAGTAAGACAAGTGCAAGGTTCCTCAGGAAGATCCAGCTGAGCAAATAAACCTTAGAAGTTCTATTCAAGTAAAGCTATTAGTAGACCCAGTTCAAAATTATAGCCTATTCATAATTTTAGTGATAAATATTCATAAAAACTTTTAATTTCTGAATATGTACAGGGTGTCCGGATTTGGTTGCAAAAGCAGGGTATCTCACTTATTTTTAAAGATAGAACCTTCTGTTTTCACGAACCTGAGCTAATTTTTTGTGAAACTCATGAAGCCGTAAACAAAATTTTCATAGCCTTCTTCGTTTATGAGATACAGGGCGAAATAGAAAATTTTGCATTTTGGGACCCCCGTATCTCGGTTACCCTTTAACTTAACGCAAAGGGAAAAATTCCTGCTTATACAGTTTTTTACGCTGGATCCAGTGGCGTAGTCA
This sequence comes from Kuschelorhynchus macadamiae, assembly GCA_030620095.1. NCBI lineage: Eukaryota > Metazoa > Arthropoda > Insecta > Coleoptera > Curculionidae > Kuschelorhynchus > Kuschelorhynchus macadamiae. The sequence goes on from JAUTXW010003310.1 coordinate 533,540, forward strand.
TATTTTTCACTTGAGTTGTTATTTTTTAGATATGACCCAAAGTTCTGTTTTTTAAATGGGACACCCTGTATATTTGTCCAGAAATTGATTTGTCCTTTTAAAAGCTTCTCAAAAATATATAATAGTATGGGTCTATTTTAATAAACAACAACAAAAATCCTAATTTTTATAATTATCCCAAATTTTACAGTAGGCCATGCAAAACAATGCTGCCTTTTATTTAAAGTCGTTAACAATATCTACATCCTAACAATAAATCAAAATAAATATGTAATTAAATCTATTTATCAAAATATGTATTGATAATTTCGCACCAAAAAAGTACCACCTACCTAGATTTATGTAACACAAGAACAATACAGTAATAAATTATGTAACAAGCCTTTCAGCAAAAATCAACTGTCGTATAAGAACTACAGTAACCAAGGAAATCAAAACTGTTCAAACTGATTTCCATTTTGTTCTATGCATGCTTCGCACAATTTTCGTATTCGTTTTAGGGAATTAAGCAAAATAACGGAATGATTTTTTAAATACCGAAAATTTTCTCTTATTGCATTTCCTAAATCTTGGACATTATCATAGTGGTCTTTGTAAATTCTATTTTCCAGATATCCCCATAGAAAGAAATCTAAAATCGACAAATCTGAGGACCTAGGGGGCCATCTTATAGGTCCAGTTGTTCCGATCCGTTGATTGGTGAAATTATTGTCCAGAAATAATCTCGTCATTCCAGAATTGTGTGCAGGAGCACCGTCCTGTTGAAAATAAATTTCGTTAATTTGCGCTAGAGGAACATCGTCAAGTAATTCAGGTATAGCTGCCTCTAAAATTTCTATATAGCGATTGGCTGCTAGATTTCCCTCAAATATATAAAATTTTATGTGTTCCTAATATGAAGCAGGACACATTTAGACCAAACCTGCCCTGCTGTCTTCTGGGAAATATTTGGTGTTGATTTTCCTGGGACCAGAATCTACTATTGTGCCTATTGAGTATACCAGAATTACTGAAATGAGCTTCGTCTGACCATATAACCTTCCTTTCAAAATCTCTAACCATATCGCATCATTCTCGAAACCAATTGCAGAAGACTACCCGACGCTCTGCATCCCCTGGCTGTAAGTGCTGCACGAGCCTAAATTTGTATGGGTGGTATTTGTGCTTTTTTAGAATTTCTTGAACTCTAGTTTTTGGAATCTCTATGCTCTTTTCACTGGCCCTACAAGAGTTTGTAGGGTAACCTTCGGCATTAGCCAAAACCGTAATTTCCTCAGCCTCCCGAGTTTCTTTATTATATGTTTTCGTACTAGGTTTGAAAAATGATCCGTGATTAAGTAAATTCTTTTTTATCCGATAAAAAGTGGATATATTAGGTTGCCTCCTTTCTGGATATCTAAATAAAAATTAAGCAATAGTATTTCAACATACCTAAAAATTAACTATTTACCTGTTAAAATACATCTCAGAAGCCGCTTCAACATTTTCATTACTTAATATAAAACAAGCTAACATATCGTACTTTTCATAATGTTCGAAAGTTTGGTTTTCTTCCATAATAATAGAAATATATTTTTACACAATAAATAAATACAAAAAACTAGCGCTATATTTTATATACGCGTACAAAATTGGGAAATGTCATTTGCTTCCAAGAAAACAAAAGAAAACGGCAAAATTAGGATTTTTTGTTGTTGTTTATTAAAATAGACCCATACTATTATATATTTTTGAGAAGCTTTTAAAAGGACAAATCAATTTCTGGACAAATATACAGGGTGTCCCATTTAAAAAAACAACTTTGGGTCATATCTAAAAAATAACAACTCAAGTGAAAAATATGACTACGCCACTGGATCCAGCGTAAAAAACTGCATAAGCAGCAATTTTTCCCTTTGCGTTAAGTTAAAGGGTAACCGAGATACGAGGTGGGGTCCCAAAATGCAAAATTTTCTATTTCGCCCTGTATCTCATAAACGAAGGCTATGAAAATTTTGTTTACGGCTTCATGAGTTTCACAAAAAACTAGCTGAGGTTCGTGAAAACCGCAAGGTTCTATCTTTAAAAATAAGCGAGATACCCTGCTTTTGCAATCAAATCTGGACACCCTCTACAGGTGTCTGGTTATATTTTAAACGGGATCTACAAACTTTTGAGAGGTATCAAACAATATTGTATACAAAAGTTTTCTCTGAACCGTCAGAATTTTCTAATATAAATAAATGACAATTTGAAAATTAAAAATTGGCATCGGCTTTATTATTTGAAATAAAACCCCTCGTATACTATCTCAGTAGATGGACATTTTATTGCTTATTATAAAAATATCAGGTCTTTGAAGACAACTGAGAAATTTGACAAAAATGCTGCCATAGGAAGTGATGAAATGCATTCCACTTGATTCGACTGTTTGTAGAACCTTTTGGGTCTCTCTTTTACGTACTCTTCTAGGATTCGGTCTGACTGGCCCTTCAGAGACGTACACTGCAGAATGCTAAACATTCCAAATAGTACGAATTCGTAAATAACGTCAAGTAAATAGATAATGAAGTCAAGAACTCTGATAAAAATATGTCAGATTAACAAACAAAAATTACCAAGATTTTCAATTGAAGTAAAATAAACATGAATAATAATAAAACTACACATCAACATCAATATGGGCCAAAATACAAGAGTTCTAACCACAACTTGTTACGTTCTGGGCGCGCGTTTTGCTAACCAAGTTAGCATCATCAGCAGATGATACAAACTAAACTAACTTATATTTATAGGTAAATGTGGTCACATTTGGTTGCACGAGGCTGCACCGTTGTCGAGTAAGCAATAGAGGGGACTATAGGGGAAAGGCCCTCTGTCTTTATTTAGTGCTTTCTCACCACATTTAACTAATTCTATACTCTCAAATGCATCCAATAATCTATTATTAGATACATTTTTAATCAACTTAAGATTATTTATTTCTATTTGGTGATTGTTTTCCAAAGCATGTTGGGCAACTTGACAACGGTGCAGTCGGGTGCAACCAAGTGTGACCACATTTACCTATAACTAGTCTCGATTAGGATAAGTTACTTTAGTTTATATCATCTGCTGATGATGCTAACTTCGTTAGCGAAACGCGCGTCCAGAACGTAACAAGTTGTGGCGTTCGCAGGCGTGGCACAGGTTCCAGTGTTAGGAGTTAACATGGCTTCACGGTCAACGGAACAAAACCTCTATTATATGTACTGTACTAATATTAGGTTAATAGCAGCAGATATTTGGTTTCTAAAATCATGCAAGTCTTTTTCAGTTTTTCCTAAATTCATTTCAGTCAAGATCCTGACGTTCCACAAGGGATTATAATAGGCCCACAGTTATATAGTATATACACTTCACAATTTGAAAGATGTCTAAGTTTCTGTAACCATCAAATGTACGCTAACGATACTCAGATTTATTTTCCTTTTAAGCCCTCTGACGTCGATATTGCTAATAGTCTCATAAACTCCGTTTCAGAGAAGATTCTGAATGAAAGTAAGAGACATCTTTTAAAAATAAACCCTATGAAATCTATTGCTATTCTTTTTTGTAGTGATAATATTAGAAATAACTTGCTACAAAATCTTCATCTTACACTTGAAAATAAATCTATCATATTTAAAAATTCTGCGAAAAATTTAGGGCTTGTTTTGGATAACAAATTAAGATTCACCGAACATGTTACATCGAAATTAAAATTTGGATATTCTACCCTAAAAATGTTATATTCCCATAGAAATTATCTTAGTTGTGAAACAAAAAAAATGCTCTGCGAATCTCTTGTCTTGTCACCATTAAATTTTTGTGATAGTATTTATGGACCCTGTTTAAATGCCTTAGACGTAAAAAGAATTCAGAAGTTACAAAATTCTTGCTTAAGACTAATATTTGGAATTCGCCGAAGACAACATATATCACATAAACTTAAAACCATAAAATGGCTAAACATGTACAATAAACGCATTTTGCATTCGACTTGCTTTTACTATAAAATTTTAAAATATAAATCTCCTCCTTACCTTTTAAATCGTGTTGTTTATCGAACGGATGTACACAACTTAAATATCCGTAGGAAGAACATATTGACAATACCAACACATAATAAAGAGTTATTTAAACGTTCTTTTTCGTACAATATTGCTTTGTGTCAATAAATTTGAAATTACTGATTTTTCACTTGCGTTTATGGTTTTCAAGAGACATTTGAAAAACAAATTACTTGCTCAGCAATTATAATACTTTGCTGTAATTGTGTTTTAATTCTGACTTAATTCTAGTTTTGATGATTGTTTTGTCATTGCGATGGTTTTGTAATTATACGTCCATATAAGCCGTTTTTCTTCTTTCCCTTTTCTTTATTCCCGTTTCCTCTTCAATTTAATATTTTTAACATTATTTTTCTTATCTAGCCTTTCTACCACATTATGTAAACCTTATATCTTTAAGTGTAGCAATCAACTCCTATTCGACCAGATTTGCATTGGCTATAACAGCACCTAATATGAGCGTTTTTTATTTTGTTCGTATGGGAGGCTGAAAACAAGCCATTTAACCCTCTTTAAAATTAATGATTTTTTTACTGCTACATTGTACATTCTTATTTGGGTTAATAAACGTTTAATTATTATTATTATTATTATTATCCCTAAACAATCACTCGTTACTGGGAAAGTTGAATCTTTTGCCAAACAAAAGTGGCTAGATTTAGAAATTAAAAATCTGTATAGCAAACAAAGTATGCTTGAAATTGAAGCATACGGATTATTTAAAAAACTTACTTATAATATATAGTAATTTAGAATTTGAACAACGGTTAGATTTCCAAAGAAAAATTTTCGTAGTTATCGATGCCAAATTTTTGAAGAAAATGTGTTCACTTAAAAACAAACTGAGAAAGTTGAAACCACAAAAACAAATTTCTTCGGAAGTCGAGAACATTATAGAAAACCTTTCTTCTCAGTCCTTTGATAATAGGGAAATCGCCCTTTTGAATAAACGTTTGAATTTTGCAGAGCCTCCAGCAAAAAATAGTTTACAACGATTATAGCGAATATTGAAAGTTCCATTCAATATGTGCCAGAGTCAACTAAGGAATTCATTAGAAAGGCTTGCAGAAATCAAATCTCAAAAAACGTTGTTAACAAGTCAAAATCTGTTTCTCGTAAAAATACTGAAGTTATCCAGGAACTGAAGAAAAAAGAATGGTTTTATTTAAAAGCTGACAAAGGAAATAAGGTTGTTATACTAGACAAAACAGATTATTTTGAAAGAGTAGACAATTTAATTCAAACTGGTCCTTACGATTCAATTGAGAAAAACCCGTTATCAAAAATGATAACAGAAGTAAAAAGTACCTTAAAACAGTGTAAAAACCTTGTGTCCGATTAACTAAAATTCATCAAACTAACACATAGTAACCCAAAGTTATCTAAACTATATTGCCTTCCCAAAATCCATAAACCTGGGAAATCCATGAGAGCTATTGTTTCAGCTGTTGGATCACCAACGTAGAATATTTCAAAATGGTTAGTAGGAGAATTCAGCAAATTAAATATCTCGTACGATAACTTTGAGGTTACTAACTCGTTAGAATTAGATAAAATTAAGAATGTTCACTTAAAAGCAGGTAAAATTTTAATATCTTTTGATGTAACCTCATTGTTTCCTAGGGTACCTATACCACTAGCTTTAGAGTACCTAGAGGAACTACTTGAGTTCAATAATTTGAAGAAAGAAATTATCGATGAATATTTGCTTCTCACAAAATTATGTATGAATCAAAATTTTTTTCAGTTCATCAATAAATATTATAAACAACTTGAGGGAACAACGATGGGCAAGTACTTATCTCCGGTCTTTGCAAATTTGTTTATGGGTAGATTAGAAACCCAATTCAAAAAAGAACTCAAATATTTCCCAAGGGTGTGGTATAGGTACGTAGACGATACATTTGCTATTTTTGATACTAAGACAGAAAATTTGGACACTTTCTTAAAAACATGAAACAATAAATCCTTCCATTAATTTTACGTACGAAAAGGAGCACAATGGGCAATTACCTTTTCTCGACACATTAGTTATTAGAAATAACGATAAATTAGGATTTGATATTTGTAGGAAATTTACTAATACTGATAGGTATATAACATCCGACTGATTTCATTGCCGTCAAGACAAAATGGCAGCATTTCATTTCTTAACTCACAGGTTAGTCAATTTTCCTTTAAGTAAAGAACGTTTTAACAATGAAATGAATCGGATTAAAAATATAGCTAAAAGTAATGGATATAATGATAATTTTGTACGTAAATTAGTAAATAGACATAAGCATAAGAAAATGTTAAAAGATGCCACTACTCTTCAAATACCTGAGGCTTCCAATAAATTCAAAGTAATCCCATATGATCCCAGATATACGAAAGGTCTAGAAAAAGTATTTAAAAACGTAGGTTTTAGAGTAGCCTACAAAACGGAGAACAGTTTGAAAAATCTCCTTGGAAACCCAAAAGACAAAGTCGACTTGAAGGAGAGGAGTGGCATCTATGAAATTAGCTGTAATGACTGCGATCTAAAATATGTTGGGCAAACTAAACGATCTATAAACATTCGTTTTAAAGAACACATGGCACATTTAAGATACGGAATATGCTTTGGAAAACAATCACCAAATAGAAATAAATAATCTTAAGTTGATTAAAAATGTATCTAATAATAGATTATTAGATGCAATTGAGAATATAGAAATAGTTAAATGTGGTAAGAAAGCACTAAATAAAGACAGAGGGCTTATTCCCTATAGTCCCCTCTATTGTTTACTTGACAACGGTGCAGTCATGTGCAACCAAATGTGACCACATTTATCTATAAATATTCTCGGTTAGGAAAAGTTACTTTAGTTTATATCATCTGCTGATGATGCTAACTGGTATGATAGAGTTCATTTCGATATGTTAAGAGAGAGATAATTAGTTCTGCACCATTTGACGAGCATTTCCCTATTAGACTGCAGAGGACTGGAGTCTGAGGAGACTGGTGAAAAGAAGTTTAAGTCGTCTGCTTATAAAAGACGCTCAGAAAATTCGAAACAAGATATTATATCATTTATAAAGAGCAGAAAGAAAACTGGACCCATATGCGAACCCTGCGGGACACCCGATGTCACAAGAATCTCCCTGGAGACTGAACCGCATATGTTGACTTGATTCACCCAAGATTTCCACAAAAAACAATTTGCTGTAATTTCCATATCTCAACATGGAACGTAGGATATTTGTTAGCTCAGACATGGAGTGCCTCAGGGGTCTGTGCTTGGCTTGGACCGATCCTGTTTCTAATATACATCAATGACCTTGCTACCCTCCAAATTCAAGGAAGCTTCACGGTTTTTGAGGACGATACGACTATTTTATGGTCTGACAGAAGAGCTGATCAACTGATGAAAACTGTTACGAAAGATTTGCATCAAATTAAAAGATGGTGTGATTCAAATCTCTTGTGTTTTAATGTCAGCAAAACAAGTTTTCAGAGGTTTAAATTTAGTTGTGTTGACGTTAATCTGGCAGTTGGGAACATTGAAAGTAAATGGTTCAGTAGGTTTCTTACAATTGATGATAAATTAAAATTTCATATGTTCCTCACCTACACCACAACTTGTTACGTTCTGGACGCGCGTTTCGCTAACCAAATTAGCATCATCAGCAGATGATATAAACTAAAGTAACTTATCCTAACCGAGACTATTTATAGGTAAATGCGGTCACACTTGGTTGCACCCGAATGCACCGTTGTCAAGTAAACAACAGAAGGGACTATAGGGAATAGGCCCTCTGTCTTTATTTAGTGTTTTCTTACCACATTTAACTATTTATATACTCTCAAATGCATCCAATAATCTATTATTAAATATATTTTTAATTAACTTAAGATTATTTATTCCTATTTGGTGATTGTTTTCCAAAGCACGTTGGGCAACGCTTGACTTTTCTGTTCTTCTGTATCTTAAATGTGCCATGTGTTCTTCAAAACAAATGTTTATGGAGCATTTAGTTTGCCCAACATATTTTAGATTGCAGTCATTACAGCTAATTTCATAGAAGCCACTCCTCTCCTTCAAGTTGACTTTGTCTTTAGGGTTACCAAGGAGATTTTTCAAACTGTTCTCCGTTTTGTAGGCTACTCTAAAACCTACGTTTTTAAATACTTTTTCTAGACCTCTCGTATAGCTGGGATCATATGGGATTACTATGAACTTATTGGGAGCTTCAGGTGCTTGAAGAGTGGTGGCATCTTTTAGCATTTTCTTATGCCTATGTCTATTTACTAATTTATGTACAAAATTATCATTATATCTATTACTATTAGCTATATTTTTAATCCGATTCATTTCATTGGAAAATTGACTTACCTGCGAGTTAAGAAATGAAATGCTGTCATTTTGTGTTGACCGCAATGAAATGAGTCGGATGTTATATACCTATCGGTATTAGTAAATTTCCTATATATATCAAATTCTAATTTATCGTTATTTCGAATAATTAACGTGTCCAGAAAAGGTAATTGCCCATTGTTCTTCTTTTCGTACGTAAAATTAATTGAAGGATGTTTAATGTTGAGTTCTTTTTTGAATCGTGTTTCTAATCTACCCATAATTCTCATAATCATACCACAAATTTGCAAGGAACGGAGATAAGCAGTTGCCCATCGCAGTTCCCTCAAGGTGTTTAAAATATTTATTGCTGAACTGAAAAAATTCACAGGTTAGTCAATTTTCCATTAAGTAAAGAACGTTTTAACAATGAAACGAATCGGATTAAAAATATAGCTAAAAGTAATGGATATAATGATAATTTTGTACATAAATTAGTAAACAGATATAAGCATAAGAAAATGTTAAAAGATGCCACTACTCTTCAAGCACCTGGGGCTCACAATAATTTCATAGTAATCCCATATGATCCCAGATATACGAGAGGTCTAGAAAAAGTATTTAAAAACGTAGATTTCAGAGTAGCCTACAAAACGGAGAACAGTTTGAAAAATCTCCTTGAAAACCCTAAAAACAAAGACGACTTGAAGGAGAGGAGTGGCATCTATGAAATTAGCTGTAATGACTGCGATCTAAAATATGTTAGACAAACTAAACGCTCCATAAACATTCGTTTTAAAGAACACATGGCACATTTAAGATACGGAAGAACAGAAAAGTCAAGCATTGCCCAACATGCTTTGGAAAACAATCACCAAATAGGAATAAATAATTTTAAATTAATTAAAAATGTATCTAATAATAGAATATTGGATGCATTTGAGAGTATAAAAATAGTTAAATGTGGTAAGAAAGCACTAAATAAAGACAGAGGGCCTTTTGCCTATAGTCCCCTCTATTGTTTACTTGACAACGGTGCATTCGGGTGCAACCAAGTGTGACCACATTTACCTATAAATAGTCTCAGTTAGGATAAGTTACTTTAGTTTATATCATCTGCTGATGATGCGAACTTTGTTAGCGAAACGCCCGTCCAGAACGTAACAAGTTGTGGTCTAGTGTGGTTAGAACTCTTGTATTTTGATCTATCTTCTACCACAGGTTCCAGTGTTAGGATATATGTTCCTTACAACAAAAACCCGCTCGACGCTGTTAAGCAGTCAGAATTATTCCCTGTGAGCTGGGCGAAATCTGTTTATTTTTCCCTGATCGAGAACCATTTGAGATATGGGATTGCTTTCTGGGGGTTTTGTAGCCAATATCTCTACATATGTAAAGCTAATGATAGAGAACACTGTAAACTCTTATTTGTGAGTCAAGGTATATTAACCTTGCCTTGCTTGTTTATTTTGAAGACTGCCTGTCTCATATTTAAAAAGTAATAGTAACTATGCTGTAAGTGCATACAATATGAGACAGATTAAGTTTCTTCCACTGCCTCTACCAAGAACTACTCTTACCAGGAACTCTCTAATATATGAAAGTATTAAAATATTTAAACATTTGCCTCACAATATTAAAGATTCTGATTCATATGTAAGGTTTAAAAAATCTGTTTCATTATATCTCAAAAGCAGACTGTCATTATATTAGTAAGTATTTATAGCTTTGTTATCACCATCTGTTGCGCTTTTTGATCTGCCAGAGTGTGGGATCTTTTACGTTACAGTTTCACAAAATTGTTTATGGTAGCTAATGCATTTCTATTACGATATTTGTCTTAAAAATGTTACAAAAATCTTGCTGTGTTTGTATTTCGTTCCCATAAACAAGCCATGTCAAACATGCGGCCCAGTAAGCATTTTTCTGCGGCCCAAATAAGTTTGTTTGATTTGTAATAGTACAGTCGGTGTTCCAAAATTATATAATATAAAACGTCACTATGATATTCATAAAACTATATTTGACAAGTATACAGGCATGGTCAGAAACGAAAAGTTAAATAAGTTAAAATCACAGTTGAAAGATCAGCAGCTCATGTTTACACGTCCAAAGCAAGAAAATGAATCTGTCCTTTAAGCGAGCTACGTACTGTCGGAGTTGATCGCGATACACTCAAAACTATTTGTTGAAGGTGAATTTATAAAAGAGTACCTTGTAAAGGTCGCTGAAATTGTAAGTCCCGGGAGCGTGAAGGCATTTCAAATATATCCTTGTCCCGGAATACTGTCGCTGAAAGAGAGTTACTGAGTTGCCAATATAAGTGATCAGATAAAAACAAAATCAGACTATTTCATTGCATTTTCTATTGCCTGTGACGAAAGTACGGATGTGTGTGGTGTGGCGCAACTCGCTGTTTTTCTTCGTGAGGTTGATACAGATATCAACGTGTACGAAGAATTACTGGAATTAGTACCATTGCATGATACAGATATCAACTGGGAAGGATATTTTCAATGCTGTTTATGAACTTCTGCAAAAGTACAATTTAGATTTGTCAAAACTGTATTCCGTTGCAACAGACGCAGCTCCTTCAATGACTGGAGTAAAAAATGGCTTCGTTAAAATATTACAGACAAAGATCAAAGAAACGGGCAGTGACAAACCAGATTTTCATCATATTCATTGTATAATCCACCAAGAAGTTTTATGCTCAAAAGTGATCAATTTGGAAAGTGTTTTAAAGTCAGTGAAAAAAATTATAAACTTCATAAGGTCACGAGACGTTAATCAGCGACAGTTTTCTGCATTTTTACGTGATTTAGAAAGTGAGTACACTGGTTTACCATATTATGCAGAGGTGCGATGGCTTTCGTGTTCTATGGTACTCGACCGGTTTTGGAAACTCAAAGAAGAAATAGGCGTTTTCATGGAAACAAAAGGAGAAGATGTCAGCTTATTATGCGATGCACCTTTTTTACAAGATCTTTCATTTATGATAGATATCACAAAACACTTGTCGGACTTATCCTTAGTATGCATTATAATGTGAAAGCTTTCAAGTGTAAGATGATGTTGTGGGAAAAACAGTTAGCAGAGGATAATCTGTCACATTTTCTAACTTGTAAGGCATATCAGGAAAGCACAAGTGTCCCATTATCATACAAAATATATTTAGAGAAAATGAGAAGCCTTCTGGCAGAATTTGAGAAGCGTTTTCAGGATTTTAAGACTTAAGAAAACAATTTTTCTCTATTTACTGGTCTTTTCACTATCGATACTGATAAAGTTCCCCCACACTTGCAAATGGAAGTAATTGAGATTCAGTGTCAGACCCATTTAAAACAAAAATTTGATAGTGTTGGTACATTCGAATTTTATAAGTACTAGCCTGTTCAATACCAAGAAATGAGAAAATTTGCCTGGAAAATCCTGTGAATGTTTGGAAGTACCTATAAGTGTGAACAACTATTTTCTTTCTGTAAGAAAGCGTCCATATTCTCTAAGAGACCAACTTTCAAATGACTAAACTAGAAATAAGACACAAAGTCTCGGTCTCAGTCAAAAAGAGTATAATGCGGTTACACGTGTTTCGCCTTTTCAGGCATCATCAGACCTACAATTAATATAACAATCAAAAACTATCACTATAAATATACAAAATAGTTAATGTCGAAGGTCTGTTTGAATTTCATCAGACAAATATTTTGAGAATTAAAACGACTTAGTGATAGTGGATATAGCACAAACTGTAAGTACTGATGTTGTTAATATATTCTCATAAAAATATTGCATGTTTTTCACATATTTTTTTTTGTTACCTGCCGATAAGTAAATTGAGTGCATTTGGTTAATATGGCCCGCTATGGCCCGCATGGGCCATATTATCCGTTGCTAGGCCATGTTACCAGGAAAGACTTTTTGAAAGTTTTAGTAAGGTCATTTTTTTTACAGACACGGTCAACATGGTGAAAATAAAGGATAAAAATAGAAACATTAGAAAACAGTGGACACAAGAAAATTTGGAGAGTGCGCTGCGAGCAGTTATTAATAACAATCAGTCACAAAGAGAAGTATCAACAAGATTTGGAATTCCACGACGAACTCTCAGAAGATACATAGGAGAAGGTGGTGCTTCAGTAAAACGCTTAGGAAGGCCAAGCATTTTGTCCCCAGAACAAGAAAGAGACTTCGTACAAAGAATTATTAGATACAGCGAAATAGGTTTACCTCTAACTTCCAATTTAGTTCGTCACCAAGCTTATAGATACTGCAGTCGTTTTAAAATTTCTAATAACTTTAGCAAAAATAATGAAATGGCGGGCAAAGATTTGTTGCTTCTTTTTTATGAGGAGACATCCCCGAAATTTCCAGGAGAAAGGCTCAATCAATGAATCCGGCCAGAGCTCAAAAGATGAACAAGCCCATCGTTGCAGACTACTTTCAAAAACTTGGCCAAGTTTTGGATGAACTAAATTTGAAAAACAAACCGCACAGCATTTATAATATGGATGAGAAGGGTGTCACCTCACAATCCATCACCAACAAACTGTGCTTGCACTTAAAGGAAGTAAAAGGGTTGGCCACGTTCAGCACCAGAACATGCTGAAAATGTCACAGTGGTTGGATGTGCAAACGCAATATTGTGATAATGTGCTTCCTGGTACCTTGGTAAAAATGGCTCCAAAGGGCAGTATGGTAACTGACCTTTTTATTGAATTTCTACATCATTTCTCAAAACATAAAGTAGCCGGCCTGTTTTGTTAATATTTGATGGTGCCTCAAGCCACTTAGATTTAAGTATTGTAGAAGCTGCTGATGATTTAAATATTACCTTATTCTGCCTTCCCTCTAACACAACCCACGAATTACAGCCCCTAGACAAATCAGTTTATAAATCATTCGAATCTCATTGGGATACAGAGTTGCTGAGATATTGGGATGTGAACCCTGATAGATCGTTAACGAAAGCACGTTTTAATATTATTTTATCTCAAGTTTATCCCAAATGCATGACTCCCGAAAATATCGTAAATGGGTTTAGAGCTACTGGTATTTACCCTTTTAACCCATCGGCGATACCAGATTGTGCTTTTGCTCCGGCACAACTATCAGAGCGACCTCAAAATGTCCCTGTAACCTTAAACGAACTTCAAAATTCCGAATACACTTCGGAGGATGAAATTCCACTGGCCAGCCTAATACGAAGAAGGAAGAAAGAAGAAAATACTCTCTCAAACATCCTTGAGACTAATAAGCGACAACCAAACAACCCTGAGGCTCAGAAAAGTCCATCAAAGCCTTTAAATCTAGATGATTCGTTTAAGGAACTTTTACCTACACCTGACGGTACCAAACGAGTCACTAAAAGAGTTAACCGCCGTAAGGCTCTTAACTATAAAGCTCAAAAGGTAACCCTACAACTTTTTAATGAATCCAATTGCCAGCCTTCCACATCACGACAATCAAAACCATTGCCTTCAAAGCCAGTAGAGTCCTGGTATTGTTCGATTTGTGATACCGACCAACAGATGGACCTGCGGTTGTGCTCAACGTGTCTGACATACTACCACGAAGAGTGTGTCGGACTAACAGCAGATGATGAGGATGATTTTGAGTGCCCAAACTGTTCCTAAAGACTTGTTTTTGTTTATTGTTTTTTTTTTTGGCAATTTAGTAATTAGTCTAATATGGCCACACTTTGTTTTTCTTATATTTTCCTTTAGTTTTAAATATCTACCAACTAAGTAAGAGTTGTTATTTTATTTTAGTTTGTTTTGAATGATATATTCACTTAGTTTTAAGATGATTTAGTATGGGCCATATTAACCACCAGAGTCGGATAATATGGCCAGATGAAAGGATTTTTATGTTTGACAAAAAAAAATAGTTTGATTCACAAAACACTTAAACCAAATATGTAACTTTTAAATAAAGTTTTGAAAAAAATCATGATTTTGCTTAGGTGGGCCATATATACCCCCACTACCTTAGTACTTTTTCTCAAGATTTTCAGTAGTTTGTTTTCTTTAAGATAACTTAAGACTCTGCTCGCTTAGACGTCTTATTCATGCTCAGAGTGACGATGCTTATAAAAATTATATAAGAAACGCTGAGATGAACATGATTTCTGATCCTTCCACCTTTTGGTCTTTTGTTCGAAGTAAAACGGAGCATAGCGGCATCCTTGGTACTAAAGGAGGGTGACAACGAATACACAGATCCTCAATAACTATGTTAAGTCCCCTGTGTGAAACTCCGATATACATAATAGGCATTCACATAATATCCTCTCAAGACATAATACTAGCTAGCAAAAAACTCAAAGACAAACCAACAGCCGGTGTTGACGAAATACCCAGTTTCATAGTAAAAGATTGCGCGGGAGTCCTTTCTGTCCCACTTCTAAACGTTTTTAACTTAATACTTGATAAGGGCATTTTTCCGGATACTTGGAAAACAGCAAAAGTCGTACCTATTTTTAAGAAGGGTGATAAAACATTGATACAAAATTTTAGACCCATCTCGATACTCTGTAATTTTTCTAAACTATTTGAAATTATTGCCTTAGACTGCCTGCGAGTCACTGGATTCCAGGGGACAATTAGACGTTGTTTACACAGACTTTCAGAAAGCTTTTGATCAAATCGATCCCTACATCTTGATCCTCAAACTGGAGAACTTTGGCATGTCACAACAACTCTTAATAATGTTCAAATCATATCTATTAGGACCTTCCCAGTTTGTCGAATATGAGCACTTCAGATCACCATCATATAATGTCTCTTCCGTGTACCAAAGGGGTCCAATTTGGGGCCCCTGCTTTTTCTCATTTTTATTAATGATCTTGATATAACTGGATGTCATACAATGGCATATGCAGACGACTTAAAGCTGTTTACTAAAATTCAGGCTCTTATCAGATTGTGATCACCTACAAAAAAATCTATCATTGGTATATGAATGGTGTCTTAGCAATAAACTTGTATTAAATTTATCAAAATGTTATGTAATGACCTTCAGTCGCAGAAATAACCCATTGATGTATAATTATGCTCTAGATGGTACGGTGCTTGGCAGACCGGATAGTAGTATTCGAGATCTTGGCATTGAATTTGACCCTAGACTTACCTTCATTCCCAATATTGATTATCTAATTACAACTTCCTTCAAAACACTAGGATTTCTTATGCGGAACTGTAAAAATTTTACTGAGACACAAACAATATTGTTATATTGCTCTTTCATAAGATCAAAGCTGGAGTATGCCGCAGTGGTTTGGAATCCTATTTATAATTGCCATGTTCAGGCTTTAGAAGCCTTGCAGCGACGTTTTTTAAAGTATTTAGCTTTTAGGGCAGATGGTGCTTACCCTCCAAGAGGTCGTGATCACGGTCGGCTTTTGCAGAGATTTAATATGTCATCCTTAGCAACAAGAAGAAAAATTCAAAGCATAAAACTAATATATGGCCTCACTCATAATAAAGTTGACTGTCCATTTCTTCTTGGGGAGTTGTATTTTCGCGTTCCCCGCCTCGAAACACGACATACGGTGTTCTATCTCAGCACAGCCAGATCAAATATTTTTAGACAGAGTCCGGTATACTTTAAGTGTTCAGTCCTCAACTTGGTGTCTCATGCGAGCGATTTGCACTTTGACTCATTGAGTAGCATCATCGATTCCTTTTTAAATCTGGAGTGATCCAAACACTTATTAAGTTGCTTTTGTAAATACATGTAATTTACTTACTTAATTTTCTATTTTTTATTAAATGTTAGATCAACTAACTTAGGTACTTTATACTTTATTAACAAGATTTAGATTTAAGTATTGTTGTATCTCAAAAAACAGTTGTTTTGTATTTTTTTTCTTGTGTTTTCTCTTAATTTTGTTATTGAATTTCCTGTAAGTGGGTTTTTACCTGTTGGAAATAAAGGCTATATATTTATTTATTGATTTAAAGGCTATTTATAGGGTTTTGCGGCCCACCTAGTCGATGGTCTTCATGCTTTTGGCCCACCAGTGACTTTGAGTTTGACATGGCTTAAATCAAAGGTTAAATGATCCAGCTGTGTAAACTGACATTGTTAGGCAATACGTATCAAGTAGGGTTTCGTGTGTAGGTATTTTATTAGGCGATATATTCAAATATCAATCTTAAACCATGATTTTCTCATAACCTTCGAAAAAATTGCTTCCAATCTTAAGTTGGTATTTGAAAACGACACAGTGTGTTGAAACAGCTGTCAAATGGAAATAAATTGGTGGAAATTGCTAAACAAATATAGTTTGTTTATTTATTATACTAGTAAACTTGCTTCCAATGAAAAGCATGGAGATTTCTAAACCGAATTCGATAATGCAATAAAAATTAGAGTAAAAAAAAATCCATTTAAAAAATAAAATTCTCATCAATTACAGAAAAACTGTCAACTTGGCAATATTGTAAATGCCACCACTGAATCAACATAATTTCATGCCTAAGTATACAAAATTTCATTAAAATCAGGTGAGCGATAACTGAAATTTCATGTGTTCCATATTTTTGTTACACTCTGCACATTCTTTTACCAATAAAGTATATTTGAGTTTGAGTTTTAAGTGTAATAGCCCTTAATACAAAATATTGTTAATAGCCAAGTCAAATTACACTTTGACTAGACATCTCCCTTTACGTCTTTATTAGACCACCAAAATCATTGAGATTCATGGGCTTTCAATCTGAAAAAAAAAAGACCAGAAAATTTTTTAATATTTTATGAATTCTCATTGTAAAACACATTGTTGCACCAAGAGTCTATAAACGGACTATCATTTACTGGCCACCAACAAATTATCATATTAACTAAAATGTATCAAGGAACTTATCAAATATCTTGGGAAAAACCTAAACAAAATGAGTAAAAAGCTAATAATTACCATACAAAAAGATTTTCTACACTTTTTATTATTACAAAAAGAATAAAGTCAGATAAGGAAACTATATTGCAATTCTCACTCTCACTCAATCCTGTAATCACATATTAACAAATATATACACTGAACTCAACACGTTAATGGAAACTCATACATATTTAAACTTAGAAAAAAATAACAATTCACTCGAGGTCGCTTCCCCGAGTGGATCATGTCCTCGGCTTCATTAAGTTGTAATATGCAAAGTTTTCCCGATAGAATCAATCAAATTAATCTCTCCTCGTTTAAATTGACACTGTCTCAGTCTATTTTCACAGTCGAGTAGATTTTCCTGACGAATATACTCGTTCCCATGTACCCCACCGTTCCACATATTATGCCCAGGACTCCACTGAAAAGAGCCATGTAGCCAAAGTAGAAGGTCGTTTGGAAAAGCCCATACATCCTGGAAACAAAAAAACAACATGAAGGTTGATAAACCCATTGATGTGGTAATTTCATTTATCTGTTAAAATAAACATTCCAACAATCAACTGATAAGTTTGCACATCTCAAAATTTTTACCCACATTTAAAGGGGAATTTTTCAAAAGCTAAAAAAGTTACAGGGATGCGGTTTTCGATGTTTAAAGGCTTTAGCTATCTAGAATTGGTCGACGCTGCCTAGGTTCATTAAAATGGTCCCCCGCATAATATACAGAGTGATTCATGAGGAAATGTCAATACTTCAAGTACATATTCAGGACCAAAAACTAAACATAAAAGTCTATATAAATAAGTGTCCGCAAGGCCTTAGTTCTCGAGATACAGGGCGTTAAAGTTTTTTTTAAATTTTCCTATTTTTTAAATAAAATCTATGATAATGTAAATAATGGAGTGAAAATTGATATACGAGGGTTTTTTGGTATGACAAATTCGAATCTAATATTAGTATTGCTCTTACTTGTAGGGGGCGCCACCTACATGTCTTTCTACTCCTTCGAACAATCACAACTTTTTGGTACAGTCTTGTATTACATTTTTGAGCAAAACAAATTATTCCCTTGCCATTTCTACGTCAAAAAGGTATACCAGTTAAAAGTGAAGTAGAAGCAAATGGTGGAATTTTTGAAAATTATAAAACGTAACCTAGATTTTATTAAAAACAACTTAATAATAATAATTTTAATAAAAATTAAAAACATTTTGTTTAGTTTATGTCTGAGGCACTGAATACACACAGCACATCTCAAAACGTTTACCCACATTTAAAGGGGAATTTTTCAAAAACTAAAAAAGTTACAGGGATGCGGTTTTCGATGTTTAAAGGCTCTAATCTATCTAGAATTGGTCGACGCTGCCTAGGTTCATTAAAATGGTCCCCCGCGTAATATACAGAGTTATTCATGAGGAAATGTCAATACTTCAACTACATATTCAGGACCAAAAAATAAACATAAAAGTCTATATAAATAAGTGTCCGCAAGGCCGTAGTTCTCGAGATACAGGGTGTTAAAGTTTTTATTAAATTTTCCTATTTTTTAAATAAAATCTATGATAATGTAAATAATGGAGTGAAAATTGATATACAAGGGTTTTTTGGTATGACAAATTCGAATCTAATATTAGTATTGCTCTTACTTGTAGGGGGCGCCACTTACATGTCTTTCTACTTCTTCGAACAATCACAACTTTTTGGTACAGTCTTGTATTACATTTTTGAGCAAAACAAATTATTCCCTTGCCATTTCTAAGTCTAAAAAGTTATACCTGTTAAAAGTGGATACGAGCAACCGTTTTCGAGATATTTGGATTTAAAACAGTTTCGGCGCATGTGATTTTTTTTATCAAATTCACATAAAGTATGCATGTATTGTAAAAAAATAAAAGTGTGCCTTGCCTGACAGAACAACTGCTGATTGGTGTTCTCATCGTTTTTCCTGTTACTTAGCAATAGTAATGTCAGTTAATAATAACATCAAATTTTGTCTGCCAATTTCTGTTCATAACTTTTATTATCTGACAATAATCATTTAAGAAACTTTAGATCTAAATACGTCATTATGCCTGTGATATTCTCGCATCGTGAATATGCAGATATGATATTTGTCTATGGCTTCTGCAATGGGGTCGCAATTCAAGCAGTCGCGGAGTACCAGCGTCGTTTTCCAGATAGAAGGGTGCCAGTTAGAAGAGTTTTTCAACAAGTTTTCACTGCTGGAGAATCTGGGATGTTTCCAAGTGCGAAAATTGTATCTGAAAGGGAATCAGGACCCAACGTTGAAGTAGAAGAGGCTATACTCAATGCCGTCGAAAATGATCCAAGCATAAGCACTAGGCGGATTGCAGATACTTATCAAATTACACAATCGTCTGCTTGGAGAAATCTTCACATTAATTGTTTAAACCCATCTCATTTACAACGGGTTCAACATTTGCAGGAAGGTGATTTTGAGTTGAAAATGCAATTCTGTAACTGGATTAATGAAGATCGAAGGTTGTATAGGTATGTTTTGTTCACTGATGAAGCACAGCTCACGCGTGATGGTATAAATAATCTTCAAAATGAACACCGGTGGTCCTATAAAAATCCTCACGCACAGTAGAACATAATTTCCAACATAAATTTAGCATTAATGTGTGGTGTGGAATGTTAAATGGTCATTTAATTCGTCCATTTATAATCGACAGTAGTCTTACAGGAGAAACATATTTAAACTTTCTTGAAAATCACTTGCGAAATCTATTAGAAGATGTTCCCCTTAATGTAAGACAAAACATGTATTTGCAGCATGATGGAGCCCCTGCACATTACAGTTTACTTGTAAGATAGAAAACTTTCCAAACCGATGGATTGGTCGGGAGGTCCGTTTAATTGGCCACCTAGATCGCCAGACTTTTATGTTAATTTTTTGGTCCTGAATATGTACCTGAAGTATTGACATTTCCTCATGAATCACCCTGTACAGGGTGTCATATAAAATCGTGCAAATTTTATAAAAGTTCGTATGTCCTGAGTTTCTGCAATTTTTAGTTTTGTTTAATTTTGGGCATATTATGATATTCTACAAACCATTATCTAAAACCAGTTTGGTTCATTCATTTGATTTTAATATATGGGGTAAATTTAATAATTTCTGAACTTCCAGAAAAAAATTATTTTTAACTATTCTCTCATTATTTAAAATTAATAATTTTTACATAATTTTGTCTTAGTTAAAATTGCGTTAATCAAAAAACTACAGCTGTATTATACAGGGTGTTACACAATTTTTGAATCAGTAACATAGCAAAAAATGACGCTGATACAATTTTTATAAACTATAGTCATATTTACCCAAACGGGTTTTTACCTTTTGACAAAAGCCTTCAAGTTGCTATAGAAACGTTTCTTATACAGGGTTATTCACGCAACCCGTTCATTAAAAGTTTTTGATGATGCCATTTAGATAAAAATTTCAAATTTTCAGCTTCCTGTCACTTCCGGTTTAACCGGAAGTTGGTATCAACTTGCTTATTTTAAATGGAACACCCTGTATTTTATGATATTTTTAGATTCTACGGAGAATTTTAATGCTATTTTATGTAGCATGTCCTATACCTAGATTCAAGCGTTCTTAAGATACTTGACATTGAACCAAAAATGAGCCTTCGGGTACCAAATTTTAAAATCTCATATTTTTGTAAGTTTTGAAGATATAATCTTCATATTTTGCAGACGATCGGTAAATAATCTTAGGTTTCTATTTTTTTTTATTGAATTTGTCTATTTTCATACAGGGTGTCCTAAATTCAGCGGCAAACATTGACATTTTCAAAGCCGCTAAAGTCCGTTTTTTTTAAATGGGACACCCTATAACTTTATGCACTATCAAATGTAGAATTTCATTTTCTATCGAACCGTATTAAGGTTCCCTATACCTATTCGTAACCATTTTCGAAATAATCAGGTTTTTATTAAACTATCATATGTATTTGCTAAATGCTTACACCTTCCCGTAGTAACCCATGGAAAAACAACTGTTGTGCTTTTCTATTCAACATGACAGCTGATTTGAAACTTTTAAATTAAAATAAAATAACACTCAAAAGCTGATATTCTCAATTTATTTTATTTTCGCGGAGAATGTTACAAAATATTGGAGAGAACGTGCCATGTTTTTAATGAAAAACATCCTCATTTATCGCCAACGAACAAGAGAAAATTGAAGAGGATTGAAACGAAATTTTTTCGTTTCGGAAAAGTTAAAGTTATAAAAAATGTAATAAATTGTTTGCATTATTTTTAACCATATCTACTAAGTTCGAGACTGTTCTAAACTTGTTTTAGTGAACTTAAAAATTATAGCAATCTAACAATCAACAATAAATAAATAAAACTGAATTATAACAAATGTTCTATATGTTGTCTGTTCATTTGAAGATACATTTCAATTCTTCGAAAAATTTCGCTTCATCGGTCCAAAATATTTTTGAAAGGAATTGAGGGTCCTCTTGAATTTTCAAAAACATGAATTCGCACGCTCGTCGGACGTCATCACCAGGTCTCAAGGCTTGCACGTTTTGGAAGGAAAAAGGGTGCATATGATGTTCGCTCAAGATTCTTTGGACAGATGGAGAAGAAATTCCCAAATCGTTTTCTGCAGACGGTACTGAACTTTGCGGGTTTGCGTGGAAATAAGCTAATGTGTTTATTACGTTATCCTCGGCATTTGTCACTGGTTTCGGAACATTTTTTGTAACTTTAACCTTGCCAAAACGCAAAAAGTTCGTTTCAATCCTCTTGAATTTTGACTTGTTCATTGGCGGCAAATCAGGGTGGCGTTCATTAAACACACGACACGTTCTCTCCAAAATTTTATAACATTCTCCATGAATAGATTGAGAATATCAGCGTTTGAGTATTCTTCCATTTCGATTTAGAAGATTTGGTTTATCACTGACAGCTTTCGATAAATAACGCATACTAATCATTTGTCATATTGGATATTGGATCTCAATTGTTTTTCCATGGCTCACCATTGGAACATGTAAACATTTAAGCAAATACATACGATATTTTTATAAAACCCAATTATTTCGAAAACGGTTACAAATAGGTATAGGGAACCTTAATACAGTTCGATAGAAAATGAAATTTTACATTTGATAGTGCATAAAGTTATAGGGTGTCCCATTTAAAAAAACGGACTTTAGCGGCTTTGAAAATGTGAATGTTTGCCGCTAAATTTAAGACACCCTGTATAAAAATAGACAAATTCAATACAAAAAATAGAAACCTAAGATTATTTACCGATCGTCTGCAAAATATGAAGATTATATCTTCAAAACTTACAAAAATATGAGATTTTAAAATTTGGTACCCCGAAGGCTCATTTTTGGTTCAAGGTCAAGTATCTTAAGAACGCTTGAACCTAGGTATAGGACATGCTACATAAAATAGCATTAAAATTCTCCGTAGAATCCAAAAATATCATAAAATAGAGGGTGTTCCATTTAAAATAAGCAAGTTGATACCAACTTCCGGTTAAACCGGAAGTGACAGGAAGTTGAAAATATTTCAAAAAAGAAGTACCCCTTTCAATTAATAAGTAAAATCAATAATCTGACTATTCCAAGTAACGCAAGACTGATATTACTATTAGCTGAAGAACTGCTTACCAAGAATAAGGTTTAATCCAGTTTATAAACAGGATATCTTCGAGGCCTTGTCGACCTGTTTAGAGCAAAATAATTTTGAATTTAACAAAAATATGTATATAAGTAAGGAAGGCTTAATAATGGGAAATATTTAAGTCTAATTTTTGCCGAGATATTTATGAACTATACAGAAACTAAAATTGGCAATGGTAACTAATACTGACAGACAGTTAAAAACCATTTTTAGATTATACAGATAATTTACACGTAACACAGATTTTTCAGTCGAATTAGAAAATAATTTCTTGGACTTAATAACTATAATCCCAAAATTTGAAATTTTTATCTAAATGGCATCATCAAAAACTTTTAATGAACGGGTTGCGTGAATAACCCTGTATAGGCTTTTCTATTAAATTTTACTTAATTACCTATGTGAGCAAAATTTTATATGCATTGATAGAACTATAATTTTAAAACTAAAAATACAAAATCGCCACGTCAGCGAGGAGGGGGGTTAAAATTTTATGATTAGATTGAAATTTGGCATATGGGAGCTTTAGAAGTTGCTGACCATTTGCTTTGCACATTTTAAATTTTTTAAACCATTATAAATTGAGCGGTTTTAGATATGGGTCGAAAAATTATCATGAATGACATGCATAAAATTAAGCCAAATCAAAAACTCGACACAATTTTTTTTTAAATTTGCGCGATTTTATATAACACCCTATATATAATGCGAAAGATAATCTTGCAAACCAGCACAACGTCGGCCAACTCCAGACATAAAGCCTTTAAACATCGAAAACCGCATTCTTATAACTTTTTTAATTTTCAACCAATATCAAAGTCAAAGTCAAAAACTGTTTTATTGTTTAAGATAAAATCTTGTTACAAAGTCAAAGGTAGAAATATATAAACCAACAAGCAGTAAAAAAAATATAAGTAAAAGTAGATAACAATAAAAAACAGGGAATTATAAAAAAAACACATCAAAAACACTAATATAATATAAATATACATACACACTTAAATATAAAGAACACTAAACAGAGACTTGGAATGAGGAAGGCTTGAATTTTTGTAAAGCCCGTTTCACCTAGTCGATTCAGCATAATGTCGTCGTGCTCAAAACGTCGTGGTGATTTGACGGATAAAGAGGTGGAATATAAGAGAGTTTGTGACTTCTGCGGTGTCTGGAATTGCTTGGCATGCTCCAAGTTCTCAACCGCAGAGGCTCAAGTAACACGAATGAAATCCAGAGTTACGCTTTATGCATGCAGTGACTGTGCAAATAACGTCAAATCCCTTGGCAAAGACGTTGGTGGTGGATTGAAATCTCTTATCAAGGATGTAACTAGTAATGTGTGTGCTACAATCTACAGTAAACTCACAACTAAGCTTGATGATGTGAATTAATCTCTTCAAGACAAACTTGTAGCAAACTTTGATGATCTGAAATTAAATTTGAATGTTGTTACCAGCAGCGTTAATGAGCTTAAAACTACTTTTACTTCACTGGATAAATCTAGCGGCTCTGCAAGTGAAAACCTTTCAGATGTTAAAAAGACTACTATGGCATCTGCTGTTTACGATAAAAAGCTAAATGAGCTGGAACAAAGTAATAAAAACTTGCATACTAAGCTAAAATAAAAATACAAGTTAGAGTTAGGATTTTGCAATTAATAAATAGTGGTCTACAAGAATCTCTACCACTTACTCTGCACATATACCTCACTGCCCCCTTTTGCAGAACAAAAACTGAGTTTATCAGATATTGGCTCGAATTACCCCAGAAGCAGACCCCATAAGGCAAATGGGATTCTATTAAGGCCGAATATACTGATTTGGCAATGTGTTCATCCAATTCGTTCGATACAACTCTCAAGGCATAACATCCCGATGCCAAACTATTGCATACTTTCAAAATATGATCCTTAAAGGTTAACTTAGTGTCTATGGCTACACCCCAAAAATTTAATATTAGATTTTATCAAAATCTGTTCATTATCAAGATAGACATCATTTATTTATTTATTTATTGCATTTAACAGATTCCTTACAAGAATTCATTCTATTACAAAGTACAATATCGAACCTAATAACTAAAAATTAAATATAACTAAAGAACATGATCTAACCTATTTCTTAGGGATCTATAACTAATGTTAAAAATATCAACATCCTTTTGTATTCTGTTATATAGGTTGCATATATTATATAAAGGGGATCCTAGCTGTCGGTTATTGTGAGCTACATTTGGTATGTAAAAATTGTTCACATTTCTCATGCCATAAGCTGGAACATTAAAATGTAGAGATGAGAGAAATGAGGTATCATCATTAAGTCCGTTTATTGTTTTGCGTAAATATAGCAAACAAAATTTTTGCCTGCGCTTATAAAGGGACACTTGAGAATATTTTTCACCGAGTGACAGTGAGGACATACCGCGACCAGATACTCGCGTCTCCTTGAAGTATATGTATCGAAGCATCTTATTCTACACCCTCTCAAGTATATGCCTAAAGCACTCATAATGTGGACACCAATTATACATGTATATTCTAGCAGACTTCTTACATGATATATATAGCTATATTAAGCATTGGGTTCGAGAGAAATCATTTATATTTCGCACTATAAATCCATACATCTTACAAGCTTTATTTACCATGTTCATTATATGTTTATTAAAAGTCAATTTGGAATCAAAAGTTATTCCTAAGTCCACCATTTCATCCACTTTTTTGAGGGAGACATTTTCAATAGAATATGTAAATGTAATTGGATTTAGTTTTCTCGTATAAGTAAGTAGTACACATTTAACTTTATTAAAGTAGAGTTTATTATCCAAAGACCATTGAACAACATTATCTATATCTTTCTGAAGAGTTAAACACGAAGCATTTTGAACCACTTTAGTTATACCATTTATAAACCATAGGAACAGCAATGGTCCTAAGTTAGAACCCTGTGGAATACCAGAAGCAGGAATAAAGTCTTCTGACATATAACCTTTGGCATTAACATTATACCTACGAACACACAGATATAATTCTAATAGTCCCACCAGACTGCTATGAAAACCAAATTCCTTCCCTAACTTGGAGAGCAAAATTGAAAAAGACACTCTATCAAAAGCCTTCTCAAAATTCAACAATTTAAAACATCAGAAATATTTTGTGTTATTGCCAATAGATTGCTTGTGGTAGATTTATTTTTTACCAAACCATGTTGGTATATTGTTAAACTATTCTTTACTATAGGGTATATAGCTTTAAAAATTATTATTTCAAACAATTTGGCTGGTGCTGACAATACAGCAAATGGTCTATAATTACTTATATCTGATTTATTACCTTTTTTATGGACTGGGCAAATTTTAGCTTGTTTCCAGTAACCAGGAAATGTCTTAGTTTTGAGACTTAAGTTAAATAGAAACCACAATGGGTAACATAACATAACGTTTCCATAAACCCCTTAAATATGAATGTTGGAATTTTGTCAGGACCAATTGCTTTACCATCTTTTAGATCTTTAACAGCTTCCATGACATCAACTATTTCTATCTTATTTAGTAACACATAACTATTTTCTGAAATGTTTGGCATATTTGCTGAATCCTGTGTATAAACACTGTTAAAGTAACTAGCAAAGGCATTACATATATCTGGACCACTACTATACTCTACATTATTTAAAAACATTTTATTGGGCATATGTACAGAGTTTTTTTTATTATTAATATAAGACCAAAAAAATCGAGAATCCACGCCGATGTTATACTGTATTGTTTCAATGTAAGTTCTTTGGGCAAATTTTATATCATTTTTAAGTTCAGCCCTTACCCTTTTATACTCTAATAGCAAGTCAATATTATTAGTTTTTTTATAATTTTTTCTTAATTTCTCTTATAACTTCAGTTTGACAATTATAGGTTTATTAAACCAGGTAGGGTATTTTTTGTTACTATATTTGCTTTTAGGAACACACATATCAAAGATATTATATAGTTTGTCATAGAAATATGAAACTGCTTCATTTATATCAGTGTAAGATTCAAGGAAACTCCAGTCTGTTTGTTTAAATATATAATACAAAGCTAGATAATTTGCTTTGCGAAAATTATACAGTCAGGCTTTAGGAGATAATTCATTTTCTTTTAAAGTAGATGTAGTTATGGAAATATTGAGTGTGGGGTGATGTTTATCTTCAATAACAAAACTGAAATCATTTCTCTCGACCCTGCCAGCCTAATTTGGTTGTTACAATATCCAGTAAGCGATTTGAGGAATTTAGTGTAATTAACCTGTTTGGTATCATAGAAATTTAAAAACCGGAGTAGAGTTTCAACAAATTTATCTGGTATACTAGATCGATAATATTGGTTAAGGTTAGTTATATTAAAATCTCCAATTATTACAAAATCATAATTATAAAGGTAATGTTGTTCCTCAATTAAATCAAACAGTTTTTCATATGATAAAGTGTTGCAAGAAGGTGCAGCATATACCGCTAATATGTATAAATACTTATATCTACTTATGTCTAGTTTTACACATAAAACATCAATATTTTCATCTTGAAAATTTAGATCAATTTCGTTAACCTTAAAATCACTTTTTGTAGCTATTAATACCCCTCCACCTCTAGTCTTTCCACTTAAGGTGTAATTTCTATCTTTTCTAAACACATTAAAAGTATCTAGAAACACTTCACTATCTCTAACATGATCATGTAGCCAAGTCTCACTTAATATTACTAAGTCATACTCATCAGATGTAGCCCAAACATTGTTATAAAATTCAGTCAATTTTGTATTCAACCCTCTAACATTCTGGTAAACAATATTTATACATTTATTTACATTATTAGGTTCTATATTTACTTGTTGCTGGGAAAGCGT